>BLSH010333614.1:54926-66827 GCA_018402905.1 Glandirana rugosa | reverse complement strand
CGGCGCCTGTACCCGACAGATACCCCGAAAGGGAGATCGCGGGCCTCGCCAGTAAAAACTATGACGTGCGACAGACATTCCACCTAAGCCGGAGATCACGAAAGACCGCCGGTAAAAGTGACGTACGAGACGACAAGATGTGCACCGACGTCGAAGTGTAGAGAGGAATGTTCTTCTGTCGCGACTGTCCCCGTCGAGAAGTCAGCTAGACGCGATGTCCGTCGACCTTGACGTTCATATCGACCCGAGGGAGGCCCACGACCACCACCACCCCACGACAGGAGTCTGAGGACACCCACACACAAAAAAACACGCCCCGCAGGGAATGTAGACACGTTAACCCGTTACCGACTAGAGAGACGACTTGGACGACTCCACCGTAGTCGTTGGTGTGTCAGACTGGTTCCCCGAAAAGAGTGGGTCGACGCCCGAAAAACTCAGAGAACACAGCCCGCAGCTGGGTGAGAAAAGCCCCTTGGTCAGACTGTGTGGTTGCTGATGCCACCTCAGCAGGTTCAGCAGAGAGATCAGCCATTGCCCAATTGCACAGATGTAAGGGACGCCCCGCACAAAAAAACACACACCCACAGGAGTCTGAGGACAGCACCCCACCACCACCAGCACCCGGAGGGAGCCCAGCTATACTTGCAGTTCCAGCTGCCTGTAGCGCAGATCGACTGAAGAGCTGCCCCTGTCAGCGCTGTCTTCTTGTAAGGAGAGATGTGAAGCTGCAGCCACGTGTAGAACAGCAGAGCATGCAGTGAAAATGGCCGCCAGAAAGCACTAGAGGCCGAATCCACCTTACAGACAGCGTGCAGTATCAAAAATGACCGCTCCGGGCGCTAGAGGGAAAGCCCCATAGACAGCCCATGTCCGCGGCTACGGCAAAATGGCGGCGGTCCGCCGCAAAATGGCGGCCGATCGCCGCATGGCGATGCGGATGAGAAGGCCGAAAAAGTGCGCGGTGCTGGGGGGGGGGGCGAGGTGTGGCAGGGGGCAAGACAGAGGACTGATCCCACCGGTGGCTACCCTGGGCAGGGCGTCGTTTACCTAAAAATGCACAAGCTTTGCGGACGTCGGGCCCTCTTCACACCCTGTTGAGGGGGGGGAAGGAAGGCGCTCACTTACCAGTCCGACGTCGCGGTAGCCACCAGAAGCAGACTTTGCGCCCTTGACGGCGGTATGCTGCAGGCCCAAAATCACCCTGCCGAGGATATCGGTAAAGGGGACTAAAGGGGGATTTCATCCCGGGCCTCCCGTATGGAACGGGAAAGATGCGGCGGGTCCCCCTGAACGGGACTGGCTTCGCATCATGTCGGCCAGGTCAGGGAAAGTACAGAGCACCAGGACTCTCTATGCCCCGACCGGCTTCTTGATAGCAGATCATCTTGATTGCAGTAAAAAAATAAAAAAGAAAAAAAAAAAAATGGTCATATCAGGACCGCAGTTCCCTATGGGGAAGCCAGGTCAACTCCTTGCGAACTAGGCATTGAAACTGGAGAGCTATGCTGTGAGGGGGTTTGATGTAGGAAGAGAGGACGGCCCCCAAGGGAGGGGCCAGCTAATCTTTTCCCTGCCTAGTTAACTCCTAGTTGGACGAACATAAAACCCCATGAAGTAAATGAAGAAGCTGCGTCTGTCAGTGAACGTAAGGAGAAAGAGGACGGCCCCCAGGGGAGGGGCCAGCTGATTTCTTTTCCCTGCCTAGTTAACTCCTGGTAGGACGAACATAAAACCCCACAACGTCATGAAGAGCTGCGTCTGTCAGTGAACGTAGGAGAAAAGTAAATTTTCTCCATCACTGGTGGGCACTGATGAGGCTACACTGACGGGCACTGATGTGGCAGTACTGATTGGCACTGATGAGGCGGCACTGATGAGGTGGCACTGATGATGAGGCACTTATATGCAGCAACGATGAACACTGTTAGGCGGCACTGATAAGCAGCACTGACGGGTACTGATAGGTGGCACTGATATACAGCACTGACGGGCACTGATATGCAGCACTGACGGACACTGCTAAGCAGCACTGATGGGCACTGATAGGTGGCACTGATGGGCACTGATAGGTGGGCACTGGTAGGTGGCAATGGTGGGCACTGATATGTGGCACTGGTATGCATTGATAGGGGCACTGATAGGGGCACTGGTGGGCATATATATTGATAGGGGCTCATTCCCTGGTGGTCTAGGGTGGCATCTGAGGGTGGCACTGAGTGCCATCCACATTGGGTACTATATCTCTTACCTGGTGGTCTAGGGGGGTCTCCCTGGTGGTCCAGATCGGCTCCTTGGTCGGCTCCCTGGTGGTCCTGGGTGAGCACATCCCTGGTGGTCCTTGGGCAGGCTCCCTGGTGGTCTAGGGTGGCGATAAATCATCAGCACAAACCCTCCCTGTCAGGAGAGCAGCCGATCGGCTCTCCACTCCTCAGGTCTGCAGATAAACGGCTTTCCTGTGTTACACTGTGACCAGCCGTGATTGGTCACGGCTGGTCACATGGTAAAGTGCTTCAGATCAAAGCGCTTTACCGAGATCGGTATTGTGGGGGGTCAGACTGACCTCCCACACCACCGATCGCCGCGATGCGCGCCCCCCCGGGCGTGCGGCGGCTTGTTATCCTGAGGACGTCATATGACGTCCAATCAGTATAACTAAGCCACTTCCCGGCTGTCATTTTATATACGGCGGTCGGGAAGTGGTTAATAATGGGTCCGGAGACACCAGTGCTGGGGAGTTGTTAATGCATCCGCTGACACCAGTGCTGGGGGTTTAATAATGTGTCCGCTGACACCAGTGCTGGGGGAGTTAATAATGCGTCCGCTGACACCAGTACTGGGGGTTAATAGTGCGTCTGCTGACACCAGTACTGGGGGTTAATAGTGCGTCTGCTGACACCAGTGCTGGGAGGGTTAATAATGCGTCCGCTGACACCAGTGCTGGGAGGGTTAATAATGCGTCCGCTGACACCAGTGCTGGGGGTTAATAATGCGTCTGCTGACACCAGTGCTGGGGGTTAATAATGCACCCGCTGACACCAGTGCTGGGAGTTAATAATGCGTCCGCTCACACCAGTGCTGGGGTTTTAATAATGTGTCCGCTGACCCCAGTGCTGGGGGGGTTAATAATGCGTCCGCTGACACCAGTACTGGGGGTTAATAGTGCATCTGCTGACACCAGTGCTGGGGGTTAATAATGCATCTGCTGACACCAGTGCTGGGGGTTAATAATGCATCCGCTGACACCAGTGCTGGGGTTTAATAGTGCATCCACTGACACCAGTGCTGGGGGTTAATAGTGCATCTACTGACACCAGTGCCGGGGGTTAATAATGCGTCCGCTGACATCAGTGCTGGGAACTATCACTGTATATAGTTTATTGTTGTTTTTGAAGTTTGAAAGTTTGCATGTGACCCCCATGGGATATGAAAACTTGTCCTGTGGCCCCCAGGTAATTTGATTTTGAGACCTGGTGTTAAGGCAGGCATCCCAATACTTTTGTAAATAAAGTGTTTTTATTATTTATTTATTTCAGGTACTTATACAGCGCTGTCAATTTACGCAGCGCTTTACATATATATTGTACATTCACATCAGTCCCTACCCTCAAGGAGCTTACAATCTAAGGTCCCTAACTCACATTCATACATATACTAGGGCCAATTTAGGCAGGATCTAACTTCCCTACCAGCATGTCTTTGGAGTATGGGAGGAAACCAGAGTACCCGGAGGAAACCCACGCAGGCACAGGGAGAACATGCAAAGTACACGCAAGTAGAGTCGTGGTTGGGATTCGAACCAGTGATTCTTTTGCTGCCAGACAAAAGTGCTTTCCACTACACCACTGTGCTTCCCACAGTGTATATTTAGTATATCCAAAACTTAACCACTTGCGGACCAGCTGTCAGGTCGGCTCTCCTGCGCAAACTGCTGTACCCGTGCGATGGTCCCTGCAAGTGAAAATGTAGGCGCGTGACCCGCGATCGCGGTACAGAGGCAGAACGGGCATCTGCCTATGTAAACAAGGCAGATCCCCGTTCTGACGGGGGACATCTCAGAGATCTGCTGTTCCCAGTGATTGATCTCTGTGATGTTCCAGGCAGCCCACCCACCTACAGTTAGAACACACCCAGGGAAAACAGTTAACCCCTTGATCGCCCCCTAGTGTTAACCCCTTCCCCGCCAGTGTCATTTATAGATTGATCAGTGCATTTTTATAGCACTGATCACTTTAACTTGACCGTCTCGCGTACATTTACTGCTGAACTGTGGCAGCGTAGCGCAAATCGCCATTTATAAACGTGCACGCACCCTGAGTGAGGCCACAGGCAGGCAGATTTGATGTCCACCAGCAACCAGTGATCGCCTGATACAGAAGAAAAGTGGGGAACCGCCGATGTAAATACAGCGATCCCCCGCTCTGTCAGGCAGCATGACAGTGATCCGTTAGATATGTCATGCCCCTGCCAGCCCAGCCCCCATACAGTTAGAACTCAGTGAGGGAACACATTTAGCCCTTTGATCGCTATTTTAAAGTGTCAAAAGTGTCCGATCTGTCCGCTGCAATATCGCAGATCGCCGCCATTACCAGTAAAGAAAAAAAACGCCATAAATCAATTCTCATAGTTTGTAGACGTGATAACTTTCCAATCAATAAATGCTTATTGCGATTTTATTTACCAAAAATATGTAGAAGAATACATTTTGGCCTGAACTGATGAATTAATTTGTTTTTTATATTTTTTTTTGGATATGTATTATAGAAAGAAAAAAAATAGGATTTTTTGACTCACCGTAAAATCCTTTTCTCTGAGTTCATTGACGGACGCAGCCTCTTATTCTTGACATGTGGGGTTTATGCACCTTTCACTAAGAGTGGACTAGGCAGAACGTATTTCAGCTAAAAGCAGACACAGCCCCTCCCAGGGGGCAGTCCTCACTTGGCATAACCCCTCCTGCCCTGCTCAGCAACTCAGTTCGTAACAAGCAGTACAAACTCAACAAAAGAGGGGTGGGTGCTGTGTCCATCAATGAACTCAGAGAA
Source organism: Glandirana rugosa (assembly GCA_018402905.1). Taxonomy (NCBI): domain Eukaryota; kingdom Metazoa; phylum Chordata; class Amphibia; order Anura; family Ranidae; genus Glandirana; species Glandirana rugosa. Next base: position 61,782 of record BLSH010333614.1, on the reverse strand, counting down.
AAGGATTTTACGGTAAGTCAAAAAATCCTATTTTCTCCTTCGTTCATTGACTGACGCAGCCTCTTATTCTTGATATGCGGGGATGTCCCAAAGCAGTGTCACAACGAGGGGTAGGCAACAACAATACCCAACAGAAGAGTTCTCCGGGAGGTGCCCGACGCGCCTCACACCACCGCCTGCAAAACTTTGCGGCCAAAAGCAGCAACCGAGGATGCTGCAACATCAACCCTGTAAAACTTTGAAAAAGTGTGCACCGAGGTCCAACCGACGCCTGATGTCGGAAAGCCCAGGAAGTACTAATGGTCCTGGAAGAGTGAGCCGTGACCAGAAAGGGGGGCTCCTGGCCCCGAACAGCATACGCACAGGTCACTGTCTGTCGTATCCAACGGGTAATAGTGGCCAACGAGGCCGCTATCCCCTTGCGCGGACCATCCACCGCGACAAAAAGTGCATCCGACCTCCAAAAAGAGGCCGTGGCCGCCAGATACACCCGCAGAGCCCTAACCACATCCAGGGAGTGCAAAGCAACCTCCTTAGGATGAGACGGGTGCAGACAACACGAAGGGAGGACAATGTCCTCATTGATGTGAAAAGAAGAGACCACCTTCGGTAAGAAGGAAGGAGAAGGGCGCAAAACCGCCTTGTCCCTATGTAGGACCAAGTACGGGGACCTACAAGACAGAGCCGCCAGCTCAGACACCCGCCTAGCGGATGTAATAACCACCAGGAAGGCCACTTTCTGCGAAAGCAGCTGCAGGGAAATGTCCCTGATATTTTCAAAAGGCGGCTTCTGAAGCACTGAAAGGACCAGATTAAGGTCCCAAGGCGCCAAAGGCGCCCATACATGGGGAGCGACATGACAAACCACCTGGACAAAGGTACGAATCAATGTATGCGTCGCCAAAGGACACTGAAAAAGAATCACCAGGGCAGAAATCTGTCCCTTAAGTGTGCTCAATGCCAACTTGTGATCTAGGCCTTGCTGAAGGAAGGCCAGCACCCAAGCCACTGAAAAAGAACGGGGGTTCCATCCCCGGCCTCGCACCAGGCAATGTAAGTCTTCCAGGTGCGGTGATAGATCTTACGCAAAGTGGCCTTACGCGCCTTGAGCATAGTGGGAATTACAGACCCAGAGAGTCCCCTATCTTTTAACACCTGGGACTCAATAGCCAGGCTGTTAAAGCCAGCGAGGGTAAAGCAGGGTGCAAGATGGGTCCCTGTGAATGTACGTCCTCACGAAGCAGGAGCCGCCAGGGAACATCGACCACCATCCGCACCACATCGGCGTACCAAGGACGCCGAGGCCAATCTGGCGCTACTAGAATAGTTGGGATCCCTTCTGCCTCTATCCTTCGCAGTAGGCGGAGGGAAGGTGTAGAGCAGTCGGTACCGAGGCCACTGAGCCACGAGGGCACCTGCCGCGTCTGCCAACGGATCCCTTGATCTGCTCACGAAGGCCTGCAACTTCCAATTGAGCCGGGACGCCAGTAGGTCCAGGTCTGGCGTGCCCCACTTTTGACAAATCTGGCGGAACACCTCCGGGTGCAGGGACCACTCTCCCTGATCCAGCCTCTGGCGACTGAGGTAGTCCGCCTGCCAATTTTCGACGCCCGGAATGTGAACGGCGGAGATTGCCGGCAGGAGAAGCTCTGCCCACCTCAGAATGTGGGCAACTTCTGATGCCGCTGCCGCGCTCCTCGTTCCGCCTTGATGATACACGTAAGCCAATGCCATGGCGTTGTGTGACTGGACCCGAACAGGACTACCGTGCACCATTCCCGACCAGTGGGAAAGGCAAAGCCTGATTGCACATTGATCGGGAGACGGGACTCCTACGTGGACCAGCAACCCTGGGTCGACAACAGCCCCAGGACCCCCTTCCCCCAGCCGGATAGGCTGGCATCTGTCGTGACCACCGTCCATTCCACGGGCAGAAAGGACTTCCCCAGCCCCAAGGCCGGGGCCCGCAGCCACCAGGCGAGGGAACATCGGGTCCGGTGATCCAACCTGATCACCCGATCCAGGGATAACGGAGACTTGTCCCACCCCAGCAGAATTGCCCACTGCAGGGACCGGGTGTGACTCTGGGCATACGTCACCGCCTCCAAGGTGGAGGCCATCAGCCCCAACACCCTCATGCAAAATCTGAGAGAGGACCACCGCTGGGACAGCAGGGCCACTTTGAGCGTCAACACCTTGGCGGCAGGAAGAAACACCTTCGCCCGCTCCGTGTCCAGGACCAAGCCCAGATATTCCAGCCGGCGCGGCGGCGTCAGTACCGACTTCGGAAGGTTGATCACCCAGCCGAAGTCCCGAGGGTGATGGCCACACTGTCCCTCAAGGCTGAGGCCGACTCCGCTCGCAGGAGGAGGTGGTCGAGATAGGCCACCACTGGTATGCCCCTCTGCCGCAGCAGGGCCAGCACTGGGGCTAAGAACTTGGTGAAGACCCACGGGGCTGAGACCAGACCGAACGGAAGGGCCACAAACTGGTAGTGGAGATCTCCTACCGCAAAGCGCAGAAAGCGCTGGTGGCGTGCACATATGGGCACGTGCAGATATGCGTCCTTGATGTCCAAGGAGGCCAAGAAGTCTCCCTGATGAAGCTTCGCCACCACAGAGTGGACAGATTCCATTTTGAATTTCCGTGCCCTCACAAAGAGGTTGAGAGCCTTCAGGTCCAAGACAGGCCTGACCCCATCTTTTTTCGGAACCACAAAAAGATTGGAATAAAAAACGCGAGAAACGTTCCGCAGAGGGGACCGGAACAATCACCCCCTGGTGGAACAGGACTTGCACGGCCCTAAACAGGGCCTGCCGTCGCCCCGGGGAAGCCTCAGATTGGAGGCGAAGAATCTGTCCGGGGGCTGGGCACGGAACTCTATCTTGTACCCGGACGAAACCACCTTGCGCACCCAGAGATCCTAGAGGTCCACCGGTCCGCAAACTGCAAGAGCAGTCCCCCCCCACCCGAACAACGGGCGGGGGCGACCCATCATGCGGGGGGTGACTTCTCCGCCTTGTCAGCCTTACGCTGACCAGGACGCTTCTGGCCCCCCCGTGGAGGCCTTGGCGGGCTGAGAGACCTTGTTCGAGGCGCGTGGCACACGAAAAAACCTCTTGAGTAGAGAACGAAGGGCCCGCCCTACACCAGGTGACTTACCCCTTCTAGGCTCCGGGAGGAACGTACTCTTCCCCCCAGTGTATCCTTGATAATCTCATCCAGGGAAGCCCCAAAAAGACGACCACCCTCTAAGCCACAGCAGATGTCTAATGATGACTGCGAACATGGATAGTTTCGACAGCATCGGAGCCATGTCGAGGGCCGCATCACAGAGGTACTTAAGGCACTGAATCAGCTGGTCCGCCATCTGCACAGGTTCCTGGAGAGTCACCAAAGCCTGGTGCACAATGGTCGCCCATTCCGTAAGCGCCTGTGCCACCAGTGCAAAGCCAGCGCCGGACTCATGGCCGACCACACGACCAGGAACATTGCCTTGGACACCGCCTCAGTCCTCCTATCGGCCGGGTCCTTAAAGGATGGAGAGCCCTCCATCAGAATGGTGGTCGCCTTGTTCAGACGGGTCACCGATGGGTCCACCGTAGGAGACGCCCACTTCTGCAATGGGGTATACTCAAAGGGATAATGCACAGAAAAACATTTAGCCATGGCGAATGAACCCTGAGGTCACTGCCATTCCTTGTAAACAAACTAATCAAAGTACGACAAATAAGGGAATACCTTAGGGGTCCGGGCTGGCCTATGCGACCCAAAAGCGTACGCCGCCCCCTGTGTCGCAACCGGGCCCAGTTTCAGCGTCTCACGGACCGCTGAGACCAAGGAGCCCACCAGAGTCCGTTCACGAGCCACGGTGGCCTCCGAGGGCTCATTCTCATCATCAGAGGGGTCCCCGAGCTCGCCCTCCGATAACTCCAGGGGGGTCCCCGACACAGCGGAGTCCCCCTCAGGCTCCGAGTCCTCACCGGAGGACGGGCGAGGGGATGGCCGTTTCTTTGCCACCCCACAGTCAAGGATCGGCTCCACCCGGGAGAAGAATTTTTACAGAATGACCGTTAACTTGTCCAGCAAAACCACAGGTCCCAGCGCTCCCTGATCCCCACCGGAGACTTCTGGCTGGGAAGCACTTGCTTCAGCCACCATTGCACCGCACCCCAAAAGACACCCACGGGCCAGACCTGACCGGGCACCCCACACCACCCCTCAAGCTGCCGCACTAGGGGCCCAGAGGCACCCAGGACTCACCACACCGACCCCAAGGGTGCTGCTGCTAGCGCTGCTGTAGCTGCCTGTAACCACCCTGCTGCTGCTCCGTGTCCCCCACGTGTAGGAGGCTCTTCCGGCACGGCGCCAAAACACCCAGGACCGCCCATCCAGCCAGCGAATCTGAGGCCAGCACGCGGCGGACCACGCCAAGATGGCCGGCGTGTGCACTAGAGGCCAAACATGCGGCCGGCTACAGGAAAATGGCGGCCAGGTATCGACATACCGACCGCCCGCAGCCAGGCAGGAGTAGAGCTACAGCCCGGGGGGGGGGGTACAAAATAGTAAGGAAGGATCAAGCCCACCTATGCCCTAAGAAGGAAGATGCCACCCGCCTGGGGGAGCATACTCACCACTCTGAACGGGCGTTGCCGGTTCGGGGGGAGCTGCCGGCCATGCAACACCCATCCAGACGGGTGTAGCGGGTCGCCACCCGAGACAGACCTGCCACCCCGCCGATTCGGGGGGAGCTGCCGGCCATGCGACACCCGTGACGCGAGCACAAGGACCCAGTCCTAAGTGTGCTGGCGGGACGTTTAACCCGCCGGCTGCCCCGCACGGAACGAAGCCCGACTCGGCCGACCCTGCATACAGCTAAGGGTCGGCTCGCAACCGTCGGCCACGCTGGGGAGACTCCCTGGATCTAGGATATCCAGCCTGTCACCCAGCCAGCTACTTGTTTGCATTCTTAATTAGAAGTCTTGAGAAAAAAAGAAATAAACGGGGAATCGCAGATCCCAGCAGGGAACCAGGTCCTACTTCTTGCACTAGGCAGAAAAAACTGAGTTGCTAAGCAGGGCAGGATGGGTTATGCCAAGTGAGGACTGCCCCCTGGGAGGGGCTGTGTCTGCTTTTAGCTTAACTACGTTCTGCCTAGTCCACTCCTAGTGAAAGGTGCATAAACCCCACATGTCAAGAATACAAGGCTGTGTCCGCCAAAGAACGAAGGAGAAATATTATTTTTTGTTTTCAAAATTGTTGCTCTTTTTTGTTTATAACTCAAAAAATAAAAACTGCAGAGGTGATCAAATACCACCAAAAGAAAGCTCTATTTGTGTGAAAAAAGGACATCAATTTTGTTTAGGTACAGCGACGCAGTGCCGAATCCCAATAAGTGCTCTGGTCAGGAAGGGGGTAAATCCTTCCGGGGCTGAAGTGGGTTAGAGGTGTAAAAATATTAATGAACAAAGCAGACAAAAAAAAGTGTTAATTATTAATAGTTTATAAAATAGAAGTGAACCAAAAAAAAAAACAGCAGGAAAATAATAATTAAATGGAGGAAAATAGGGAGTTGATTAAGGCTAATTAGAGTAAATTAAGGGTTAATAAGAGGTTAAACAGAGGAACATGTATTTATTTTTTTTACTTGAGAGGTTGCTTTAGGTCTGATTCACACCTATGCAGGTTGCAGTTTGCATATTCCTGGTTCATTTTGCATTTTCCATTCCACATTTTTGATCCACTGAAGTCTATGGAACCAAAAGCCAGAAAAAAATCCCTGGCCTTTTCCATAAAATGCACAGATGTGAACCACCATAGGAAACCATGTTAAATGGACTGTAGTGTGTTTCTGCAAAACTGAAAACGCACTAAAAAGTGCATAGGTGGGAACCAGGACTTAAACTGACTTCACCTGCCCTTGGATCTGGAGTTAAAGTGTTACTAAACCCACAACAGTAAAATCCATCTGTATATGCAGTAAAGCATGCTTGTTATACTCACTGTGGAACCAAAGGGGTTATTTCTCTGCATTGTGTATAAATTTGATCCTGTCTTCCCTGATCCTCTCCTCCTTCCACTGTCCCAAATATATTTCCTGATAATACAGAGCCAGGGGAAAGGCTGCACATGCTCAGTTTGGTGTGTATTGCTAGAGAGTTTTTTTTTTTTTTCTTGGGAGGTGCATGTGATCAGAACAGGGCCAGTTAGCACTGTCCAGACAGAGGGTCAGGGGAGAATGAAAATTCCTCCTACAAGCTTTACTAGGAACTGATACAAGTCACAAGACTGCAATATACTGCTGATGAGAAAAGTTATTTAGCAGTTTATATTTACTAAAGCAATTGCATTTCCATGTTCTGTGTACTGTGGGAGATAAGATATAGTGAATGCAGGTTCTGGGTTTAGTAACACTTTAACCACTTCAGCCCCGGAAGGATTTCCAGCTTTAGGACCGGAGCCCTTTTTGCGATTTGGCGCTGCGTCGCTTTAACTGAAAATTGCGCGGTCGTGCGACGTTGTACCCAAATGAAATTTGCGTCCTTTTTTTCCCACAAACAGAGCTTTCTTTTGGTGGTATTTGATCACCTCTGCGTCATTTCTGATCGCCGCTATAAACAAAAGAAGAGCGACAATTTTGCAAAAAAACCCAAATTTCTTACTTTTTGCTAGAATACAAATCCAAAAAAAAAATATAAAAAAACATTTTTTTTCACCGATTTATATTCTTCCTCATATTTGCGATAAAAAAAATCGCAATCGGCGTTTATTGATTGGTTTGCGCAAAAGTGGCCGCGTTTACGGATGATGAGAATTCATTTTTGGGGTTTTTAATTTTTTTTTATTTTTTACTAAA
>BLSH010333614.1:21926-54916 GCA_018402905.1 Glandirana rugosa | reverse complement strand
CACTGCAGTGAGGGCGCGTACCTCAGCGGTCGGTGCCGTACCAGAGTCACCTCTTTGCCGTGCCTCCGGTAAAGAAGTGACGCGTACACGACTTTACTGCAGCCGTGTACGTCTTGTGACGTATAGAGGACTTTGAAGTGTCCAACTGTTGGTGAAATTGTTACGAACAGACTGAGGGACAAAACTTCGTTCACATTTGATCGGGATTCTGTTTTTCTTTGTAAAAAAAAAAAAAAATTAGAAAGCCAAAGAAATTGGTGAACGGCTGGCGGTTGGCGTCCAACTGCCGCTGTTCCACCAAGCAATAGCGTTTAGCGGCAGTATGCTGCCACCGACGCTATTGTCCCCGAACACAGTGAGCGTTATCGCAGCCACCGTCGTATGACGGCGATTTGCGATAACGAACCACCTTGTCGCCGTCAACCTGCGGTTGGCGGTCGGCAAGTGGTTAAAGAAACCGAAAGATTAAAAAAAAAAAAAAATGTTTCTTTTTGTCTTAGGGCTAGTTTACACTTGCTTCAAAACAGGGAGTCAGACAAGCATTGTTAAAGTGGTTGTCAACCTGTGAAGTTTCAGGAGATATGCAGTGTTCTGCATGTGCCGACGTCATTTCAGCACATGCGCAGTGAAGAAATGGCCTCCGTGCCGTTTCTCCACTGAGACCATGCCGTGGCTGGCGACTCCATGCGCGGGAGTGACGTCACGCGACTCCAGCCAGTCACAGAGCCGGAGATCAGCCCCGGAAGGAAGAGGGGCAGAAGATGGACACCGCCAGCACAGGGGACATCGCTGGATGTCGCTGGCTTTGTTTGCAGGTAAGTGGCAGATAATGGGCTACTAGGCGATGCATAGTAGCCCATTATGCTTCTAATTTACAGGGGTATATAAAGGAAGTAAACCCAATCTGTGCTTACTTCCTCTTTAAAGCTCCCTTAAGGCCAGTCAAACCCATGTCACTAAATAAAATGGTTAGCTTACAGCCCTGTTTACACCTTGCATTGGCATAGCTGCGCTTCAGCTTTGCATCAAAAATGGTACCCCATGTAGCTTTAGCCAGGCTTCAAAGCCTCTCCAACGCCTCCATAGAAGTCTATGACAAAGCTTGTTTGAAGCTGCCTTGAAGTACCTGCGGCTTTTCAGAGGCTGTAATTCAGCTTGAGCTTCGCTTTGTTTTTTGGAGAATTTTTGCAGGTGTGAGATATCAACATACACACAGGGCATCAGCCAAGCTTCAACAAGGCTTCAAAAGTGCATCACTGAAGCCTCGTGGAAGCCTCACTGAAGCCTCTTCCAAGCACTGCCGAAGCCTCAAAAACACATCATAAAAGCTTGTTGAAGCTGTATGAGCTTTAATGAGCGTTGAAGCTGAAGCAAGTGTAAACTTTACTGTTTCAGAAGCTGAGCAAGTTGTTGATAAACATTGCCTGGTTGTTTTTTTTGACAGCTCCAATTGCCTGGCTTCTTTAACACTTCAGCTGCCAACAGGGGAACCCCACTCACAACTAAATGAGTCATCAGTTGTTAAGGACACGGTGGCATGCGTGACCATCTCAGCACTCTGATCTATTTTGTGCTATATAACAGGGGTAGGCAACCTTGACCCTCCAGAGGTTGTGGAACTACAAGTCCATTTGCATTACAAAACTGAGAGCCAGAGGCAGGACTCCTGGAAGCAAAGGCATGATGAGATTTGTAGTTTCAGCACACCTTGAGTGCCAAGGCTGCCTACCCCTGCCATATAAGTTCCAAGGTTGGAAGTGCAACAAAGATCACAATGCTATCATAGTAGTAGGGGTGGGATACAGCATGCAGGAAAGGAAACACACTGACGCAAGGGATTATTTATACATTTTTTATTCAAGATACACACATTTTTTTCTAATTGGATTCAAAAGGAAATTTGTGTGAATCATGGGTGTAAGTTGTGTTAATCTGGTGTAAACACATTTATAAGCAAAATCCCAAATGTTTCATGCCCTGGTTTGCATATTAGCTTCTCCACCTTAACCACTTAACGCGAATCGCTGTATATATACGGTGGCAGCTTTAAGTACCGGTACCGTTTTTTTAGAGCGGGCGGTTGGCTATCCAGCGATAACGGCCGATCCAGCTCGGGAACCGCCGCAAAGAAAGCGCATACGTAAGTCGTGCCCACATATGAAAACGGTGTTCAAACCACACGTGAGGTATCGCCGCAATCGCCAGAGTGTGAGCAATAATTCTAGCAAAAGAACTCCTCTGCACCTCTAACCTGGTAACCGATAAACATTTTTAAAGTGTCGCCTATAGATAGTTTTACATACCGGAGTTTGTCACCATTCCGTAAGTGTGCGCAATTTTCACTGTGATATGTATGGTATCTATTTACTCAGCGTAACATCCTCTTTCATAATATACAAAAAAATTAGGCTAAAATTGCGCTTGAAAGACCGCTACGCAAATACCATGTGACAAAAAGTATTGCAAAGTTCGCCATTTTATTCTGTAGGGTGTTTGAAAAAAGAAAAGAGAAAAAAATATATAAATATATATATATATATATATATATATATATATATATGTATGTATATATATATATATATATATATATATAATGTTTGGGAGTTCTAAGTAATTTTCTAGCAAAAAAATGGATTTTATTACAACTTACCGTAAAATCCTTTTCTCAGAGTTCACTGACAGACGCAGCTCTTCATAACACGTGGGTTTTATGACGTCCTATCAGGAGTGACTAGGCAAACCAGAAATAAAAGCAACAGGGATAGGCTAGCCCCTCCCAGGTGGCCGTCCTCACCTGAGCATAAAACCCCCTGCTGGCCAATGGCATTCAGTTCGTAACAAGCAGTACAAACCTAATCAGAGGGGTGGGAGCTGCGTCTGTCAGTGAACTCAGAGAAAAGGATTTTACGGTAAGTTATAATAAAATCCATTTTTCTCTTACGTTCACTGACAGACGCAGTTCTTCATAACACGTGGGGACGTCCCAAAGCTGTGTCAAACTAGAGGGGTGGGTGAAACTACAACTGTACCCAACAGAACCCTCTCGGAAGGCGCCTACACTGCCTGTAAAACTTTGCGGCCAAAAGCAGCATCCGCAGATGCCGAAACATCAACTTTGTAAAACTTAGTAAACGTGTGCAATGAGGCCCAAGTAGCCGCTTTGCACACCTGAGACACCGAAGCTTGGTGTCTGAACACCCAGGAAGTACTAACTGACCTGGTCGAATGAGCCGTGACCGGAAAAGGGGGGACCTTGCCCCAAACCTCATACGCATGTGTCACGGTCTGCCTGATCCAACGGGAAATGGTAGCCGACGAGGCTGCCAAGCCCTTTTTGGAGCCCTCGGGCAACACAAACAACGAGTCAGACTTCCGAAAGGAAGCTGTAGCACTCAAATACACCCGTAAGCTCCTCACCACATCCAAAGAATGCAACTCAAATTCCTTAGGATGTTTGGGGTGAGGAAACGAGGGAAGGACAATATCCTCATTCAAATGAAAAGAGGGGACCACCTTTGGAAGGAAAGAAGGTGGAAGTCGCAGCACCGCCTTGTCCTTATGAAGAATCAAGTACGGGGACTTGCAGTACAAGGCAGCCAATTCAGAGACCCGCCGTGCGGATGTGACAGCCACTAAGAAGGCTACCTTCTGCGATAAGAGAGACAAGGGAATGTCCCTAATCTGCTCATATGGTGGTCTCTGAAGCACAGAGAGCACCAGATTTAAGTCCCACAGCGCCAAGGGCGGCCGAAACTGGGGAGCCACATGCCGTACCCCCTGTACAAATGTACGAATCAGCAAATGGGAAGCCAAAGGACGCTGAAAAAGGACTGCCAAGGCCGAAATCTGGCCCTTGAGTGTACTCAAGGCCAGGCTTTTGTCAAGGCCCTGCTGCAGAAAAGTCAGCACCCTGGACACCACATAAGAGCAGGGGTTCCAAACCCCAGCCTCACACCACGCAATATAGGCCTTCCAGGTCCTGTGATAAATCTTGCGCAAAGTGCACTTACGTGCCTTAGGCATAGTAGGGATCAGCGACTCCCCGATCCCTCAGCATCTGGGCCTCAATAGCCAAGCCGTCAAAGCCAGTGAGGGTAAAGCAGGGTGCAAGATGGGACCTTGAGATAGCAGGTCTTCGCGAAGCGGAAGCCGCCAAGGGGCATCCGACACCATCCGAACCAGATCTGCGTACCAAGTGCGCCGAGGCCAATCGGGAGCCACCAGGATCGCCGGAATTCCTTCCGTCCCTATCCTGCGCAGAACCCGTGGCAACAGCTTTAGGGGAGGGAAGACATATAGCAGCCGATACCAACCCCAAGGAGCCAAGAGCGGGTCCATGGCAACCGCGTGTGGCGCTGGGCGTACAGTATTGCCTCGAAGGACGATACCATGAGCCCCAACACCCTAATGCAGAAGCCTAGGGATGACCTCCGGCGTGACAGCAGGGTCCGTACCGCCGCCTGTAACCCCAATAACTTGTCGGGAGGCAAGAACACCTTCGCCTGCACTGTGTCCAGAATCAGACCCAGGTACTCCAGGAGACAGGAAGGGGACAGCGAGGACTTCTGCAGGTTGATGAGCCAACTGAAGTCCCTCAAAGTGGACACCGTGATTCTCACGTCCTCCTCCAGGGTCACAGCTGACTCCGCTCTCAAGAGCAGGTCGTCGAGGTACGCCACCACCGCGATACCTCGCTGTCTCAGCAGCGCAAGGAACGGAGCCAACACCTTGGTGAACACCCTGGGGGCAGAGGCCAGCCCGAAAGGAAGGGCCACAAACTGGTAGTGCAGGTCCCCCACTGCGAAACGCAGAAAGCGCTGATGGCTGAGACAGATGGGAACGTGCAGGTAGGCGTCCTTGATATCCAAGGACGCCATGAACTCTCCCTGGCGCAAGGCGGCCACGACCGAGCGAATGGACTCCATCTTGAACTTTTTTGCCTGCACAAAACAGTTCAGAGTCTTTAGGTCCAGCACCGGCCTGACACCGCCCTTTTTGGGCACCACAAAGAGGTTTGAGTAAAAACCGCAGAACCTCTCCTCCAGAGGAACTGGCACGATCACCCCCTGATCCGCAAGGGACTGGATCGCGTCCAAAAGCTCCTCCCGACGCCTCTGAGGGAGTCTCAAGTTTGAGGGAAAAAACCTGTCTTGGGGGTAGATAGCTGAACTCTATCCGGTACCCGGTGGACCCCACCTCTAGTACCCACCGATCGGAGACACGAGCGGACCAACTGACCGCAAACTCCAGCAACCGGCCCCCCACTCGAGAGGCGGGCGGGGGCAACCCGTCATGCGGTGGAGGACTTATCCTCTGCCTTGCCGGGCTTACGCTGCCAGGTCCTTTTACCGGATCCAGCCGAGGTCTTACCGGGCTTGGAGCCCGTCCCTGCCGCGCCGGGGGCACGAAAAAACTTCTTCTGCCCAGAAGAAACAGAGCCCTGTCGGCGGCGAACATCCCGTCGCTTGGGCTCCGGGAGAAAAGGACTCTTCCCCCCTGTGAAACTCTTAATGATTTCATCCAGCTGTGGTCCAAACAAACGACCCCCCTGAAAGGGGAGATCCGTGAGTCCCTTTTTAGACACCTGGTCGCCCGACCAGGAAAGCAGCCACAACACCCGCCTGATGACCACCGCAAAGGTGGATAGCATGGGCATGATATCCAACAGGGAATCACACAAGTAGTGTAGCCCCTCCACCAGGTGTTGAACCTTGTGCAATTAACCCTGCGCACAACTGCAACGCAGATTAGTGCGCACAGAGGTAGCGCACTCAAAAAGAGATTGAGCTGCCATAGCAGACGCCAAAGTTGGCCGCATGGCAGAACCTGCCACCAGAAAAATTGCGTTCGACACCGACTCCATACGGCGATCAGCCACGTCCTTAAAGGAAGGCGAGCCCTCCAATGGAAGGGTCGTAGCCTTGTTCAGGCGGGCCACCGGCGGGTCCACCGAAGGGGAAGCCCAGCGCTTAGTGAAAGCCTCCTCAAAGGGATAGCGCACCGCAAAGCATTTTGGCAGGGTGAAGGAATTCTTTGGAGATAACCGTTCCTTAAAAACTGCCCACTCAAAAAACTGATTATAAGGAAAAGCCTTAGGAGACCTAGGAGGCTTCATAGACCCACACACATAAGTGGATGTCTGCGACTCCCCTGACTAATCAAGTCGCAGGGCCTGGCGAATGTTTGCGATCGCCTTGTCGCACGCCACTGAGGCCCCCTGATCCTCCTCAGTATCTGAGAGAACCAACTCGCCCTCCGACAACTCCACAGGGGTCCCTGTGACCACTGAGGCCACCTCATGATCTGAATCCTCCCCCGAGGATACGCAGGGGAGTGGGCGCTTCTTGGGGGGCGCCGGAGCCGTGCCCACCCGGGGAAGGAATTCTGCAAACACCGCCCGTAATTGGTCCAAGGAGACCATGGGTTCCGGTGCCGAATGCTGCTCCATAGGCACCTCCACGGAGGCCCTGCAGGGACTATAGCCGCAGCATCGCCTCCCTCAGCCATCATGCTATTTGGGAAGCCCCCCGCGATACCACCACCTCCGACCGCAATCAGCCAGCAAAGACCGGGAGGATTAAGCCCACCACCAGCACCCCATGAAGGCCTGCTATACCTACTGCTTCTTCCGTAATTCCTGCACAGCCAGGACCTGTACCGCATGTGTCAGCCACGCTGTTCCAGAAGAAAGAGGAAGTAAAAACGTGTTGCAGCACGTTTTTACAGAGGCCGCAGTACCACAAATGACCACTTGGGCCGCCCAAGAGCAGTAAGAACCGCATGGGCTACAAGAAAATGGGCGCTGCTACTGTAAAAAGTTCCCATCCACCACAAAATGGTGGCGGAATGGCGGTGTGCAATCTAGCACTCGCCGCCCAGCAGCGAAAAATGAGCGGTACAGTCGGCGTACTCCCCGGTCGCCGCAAGGCACGGCGCCGCGCAACAGGGTGGGTGGAGGGGCAGCGCAACACCGCCCGGCGTACCCCTACTCAGGAAGGCTACCCACTAAATGCCCGGATGCCGCTCGCCACGCCCCTGGGGTGGGGGTCCACTCACCGCTCCGACGGGCGATGCGGGTAGCCACCCGTAGCAGACTTTTCCCCCCACACGGAGAAGGATTGCTGCTGGCCAGGCCACTGGAGAGGCATGCGCCAAACCCTGGGCACAAGTGGGGTTAACCACTGGCCACCCGCACGGAACGGGCCCTGCGCGGCATGACCCTGCTTAGGCCAGGGTAGCTCGCCAGGTGGTGGCCGGGCTGGGGAAAGTTTTGGATTCGTGATATCCACTCTATGCCACCAGCCGGCTTCTTGATAGCAGTCTTCATAGGAAAAACTTCAGCAGAAAAACGCAGGTCCCAGAGGGAACCCAGTCCACTCCTTTGCACTAGGCAAACAAAACTGAGTGCCATTGGCCAGCAGGGGGTTTTATGCTCAGGTGAGGACGGCCACCTGGGAGGGGCTAGCCTATCCCTGTTGCTTTTATTTCTGTTTTGCCTAGTCACTCCTGATAGGACGTCATAAAACCCACGTATTATGAAGAGCTGCATCTGTCAGTGAACGTAAGAGAAACAGTTTTTAACTTGTAACCAATGTAAAAAAGGGCTCCGGTGGATAAGTGGTTAAAGTGATTGCAAAGGCTCGCATTTTTTTTTTTTTTTTAAATAACAAACATGTTATACTTACCTCCTCCGTGCAGTTAGATTTGCACAGAGCAGCCCGGATCCTCCTCTTCTCAAGTCCCTCTTTCCTGGCGCCTCCCTCCTTCGAGTACCCCCTCAGCAAGCAGCTCTCTATGGGGGCACCCGAGCCGAGTCAAAGCTGTGTATCCATTCAGACACGGAGCCCCAACCTGGCCCATCCCCTCTCTCCCCTGATTGACTGACAGACTTTGACTGCCAGCGGTGGGAGCCAATCGTGCGACTACTGTGTCTCAGCCAATCAGGAGGATAGTACTGGGCGGCTGAGGGGATCGTGGACATCGCTGCAGAGAGAAGGGGCTCAGGTAACTAATTATAGGGGGGGGGGGCTGTTACACACAGAAGGTGTGTTGTTATCGTAAGGGCTCTTTCACACGAGCGGATCGTTCGGGTCCGCCTGTCCGTTTTTCAGGCGGACGCGAACGGACGCTCCATTGTTCTCTATGGAGCGACGGATGTCAGCGGTGACATGTCCGCTGACATCCAATCCGATCCGCCAAAAACAGACGGATGGAAACCCTATTTTCCATCCGCCTGGAACGGATCGGATGAACATGGACAGACGGTCCGTGTTCATCCAATCCTCCGTAGAGGAGAATGGAGCTGTGACAGGTCAGAGACTGTCCTGTTATCCGCCGGCTCAGCGGGGATAAACCGATGGATCCCTGCTGAGCAGCGGAGCCCGTCAAAACGCTCGTGTGAAAGGGGCCTTATGCATAGAATGCATTAAAATAAAAATACCTTCTGCCTTTACAACTCCTTTAACAACTAAAGTGTGTAAAAATGTAAAACCTTTACATTCAATGATCTCAACAATAAGTCATTTTAAAATATATTGCTTTTCCAGACATCCTAAAATCTTCACCTAAGATGGTACCAAAATAGCCATGGTTATTGATGACTGAGCACGAGACATTTCAAAGAAACTGTGCTCAAGGATTATGTCCAGCAGCAATGTTCTTTTCTTCCAGTGACACTTACTGCTTAACAGCTTGTTTTGATGGGCATTCATTTATGAAATATGCTTCTTAATTTCCGGCTGCTGCACACTGTCATATTGCACTGTTATCATGACCCTCCCATTTGTTCCATAAACTGTTCTAATCCCTGCTGTACAGTTGGTAGATCCTACTGAGCATGAAGTAGCTAAACACACAAAGTATGTGCCAAGTACTCCTGGGAAACAGCTGAGTGTGTAGCAGCATGGAAGATAATAAAAAAGATAGGATGGTAGAGTCACGCTCAATGAATTAACATATCACAGTTGCAGAGCAAATGGAAAATCCATGCCTAGTTAATATTCTTATGTATGAATACCATAACACTACTGAGTTAGCTACAGTAATGGAATGGTGACTCTTGTTTAAAGCATACACCTAAACACGCTGACGAAATGCATTCTTTAAAGCTGACTTTTATATTTTTTGGAGGGTACAGTACCAAACACATTAGTTATGTGTAATTGTGTGTGTATCCCATTACCTGCAGGCAGCTGCTTCTGCTAAAAATTCTCCTTTCAGCGCTTCCATCGGAGCTGCTGAATTTTGCCTTAAGGCTCAGTTCACAATGATACGATGCAGAAAAAGCACAGGAACTGCTGCATTTCCAGCATCGACTGCATAACAATAGCACTGTGTTCAATCGATCTGTTGCAGGTGTCAATTAAAAGTTAACAACACCCCAAAAGCAGGTCACAGAGCACTGTATTTGCTAGAATTGGATTGCATTATAAACACCAATGTGATCCGATTCCTTTTTTGTGCAGATGCGGTGTGATTTGAGCCATACAAAATGATGGGCTTCAAACTGCACGACACAGAATTGCATGTGATTTGCACAGGAATGCGGTGTGGCGCATCACATCTGTGTGAAGCCAGCCTGAGTGGCTGTCTTCTGGTGTTGTATGGGTTTACAGCAGCCTCTGCTAGTGAGAAAAGCTGTGTCACTCACCCACCCCCTTCTGCCCTCTCTGCCATTCATATTGCTTATATTACCACTCTCTCACAATGGGTCCCATTCTGTGGATTGAGGAGGCACAGCTGAATGACAGGATCTCCACCACCTATTCAGTAAACATTATGCATTGTGTGAGAGTAATAATCCAAGCGGTATGAATAACAGAGGGGGCAGAAGGGAGTGGTTGAGCGGCACTACTTTACTCAGCAGCAGAGGCTACTGTTAACCGACACAGCACTGGAAGACAGCTGCTCTTGGAAGTACCGGTGGCTCTAAACAGTGGCGTCGCTATGGGGGGGGTCCAGGGTGTGTGGCCTGCACTGGGTGACACCCGCCAGAGGGGTGACACCAGTGAAGCTCTTTTCCCCGCTCAGTCCGCCAGTGAATACGCTGCGACGGCTGAGGGGAGTCACGGGATGTCAGCATATCTTCCCCACTCGCCCCTCCCCCCCTTTTCTCCTGTCAGCAGTGAAGAAGAGAGAGTGGCTCTCATGTTGTTCGCTGCCCAGCTTGGTGCCCAGTTTGCTTCCCTCCCCATTGGCCACAGCGGAGGACCAATTAGAAGAGGCTAGGAGAGCATCAGGGGAGATATAGTCCCAGAAGATTGTCACCCCCACTGTTGTCCACAGGCAGCAGACTTCAGCCCCCAGCATGCACTCTGCTGGGGGAAAGATTAAGAGCCTGGAACCCAGGAAGAAGCTGAGTGACTGCTACAGGGAAAAGAGAGAACTATGCTGGGGGAAGCCAGAGAGAGCGCCCCACTGTACCTGTACCACCAGAGAGAGAACACCAGGCTGTACCTACACCACCAAAAAGAGAGTGCCACGCTGTACCCCCACCACCAGAGAGAGAGCACCACGCTGTACCCGCACCACCAGAGAGAAAGCGACACGTTGTACCCACCCCACCAGAGAGAGAGCGAGCGCCATTCTGTACCCGCACCACCAGACAGAGCGACACGCTTTACCCACACTACTAGAGAGAGAGCGCCACACTGTACCTGCACCACCAGAGAGAGCGCACACTGTACCCGCACCACCAAAGAGAGAACGTCAGGCTGTATCTACACCACCAAAAAGAGAGCACCCCGATGTACCCGCACCACCAAGAGAGAGAGAGCACCACGCTGTACCCGCACCACCAGAGAGAGAGAGCGCCATCCTGTACCTGCACCATCAGAGAGAGAGCAACACGCTTTACCCACACTACCAGAGAGAGAGCGACACACTGTACCCGCACCGCCAGAGAGAAAGCACCACGCTGTACCTGCACAACCAAAGAGAGAGCGCCAGGCTGTACCTGCACCACCAAAGAGCACCACGCTGTACCCGCACTACTAGAAAGAGAGCGCCACGCTGTACCTCCACCACTAGAGAGAGAGCACCATGCTGTACCCGCCCCAACAGAGAGAGAGCGCCATGCTGTACCCGCACCACCAGAGAGAGAGCGCCACGCTGTACCCACACCACCAGCGAGAGAACGCCACACTGTACCTGCACCACCAGAGAAAGAGTGCCACACTGTACTCGCACCTCCAGAGAGAGAGCGCCACGCTGTACCTGCACCACCAGAGAGACAGCGTCACGCTGTACCCACACCACCAGACAGAGAGCCACGCTGTACCCACACCACCAGAGAGACAGCGCCATGCTGTACTCAAACCACCAGAGAGAGAGCCTCGCTGTACCCACACCACCAGAGAGAGCGCCACTCTGTACCCACACCACCAGAGTGAGAGCACCATGCTGTACCCACACCACCAGAGAGAGCATGCCATGCTGTACCCGCACCACCAAAGAGAGAGCGCCACTCTGTACCCACACCACCAGAGAGAGAGCGCCATGCTGTACCCAAACCACCAGAGAGAGCGCCACGCTGTACCTACACTACGAGAAAGAGAGTGGCACCAGAGAGAGAGAACCATGCTGTACCCGCACCAACAGAGAGACAGCGCAACGTTGTACCCGCACCACCAGGGAGAGCGCCATGCTGTACCTGCACCACCAGAGAGAGCCAAGCTGTTCCCACACCACCAGAGAGCGCCACGCTGTGCCTGCGCCACCAGAGAGTAAGCCATGCTGTACCACACAACCAAAGAGAGAGAGCGCCATGCTGTACCCACACCACCAGAGAGGGAGCCACACTGCTCAGCACCTCCTGAGAGCCACGCTGTACCATCACCACCAGAGAGAGAGCCACACTGCTGCCCAGTACCACTAGAGAGGGAGCCACACTGCTGCCAGCACCACCAAAGTGGGAGCCACACTGCCCAGCACCACCAGAGAGCCACGCTGTACCAGCACCACCAGAGAGGGAGCCACGCTACCCAGCAACACCAGAGAGACAGCCACGCTGCTGCCCAGCACCACCAGATAGGGAGCCACACTGCCCAGCACCACCAGAGAGCCACGCTGTACTAGCACCACCAGAGAGGGAGCCACATTACCCAGCAACACCAGAGAGAGCCATGCTGCTGCCCAGCACCACCAGAGAGAGGGCACGCTGCTGCCCAGCAACACCAGAGAGAGAGGCCCATGTTGCTGCCCAGTACCACCAGAGATAGAGCCACACTGCTGCCCAGCACCACCAGAGAAAGACTGAACCACTGCCAGGGTACAGACATGCTACACTACTGATCTGAGTCGACCTGGGCAACCCAGCGTGAGCGAACGTCCAGCTGCAGGCAACACTGCTGCAGTTTTGCTGGCCCAAAAATAGGGGGGGGGGGGGGTGACACCATGTTTTACCGCACCAGGTGACACCAACCCTAGTGAAGCCACTGGCACTAAAGGGAGGATTTTTACAAGAAGCAGTCTAAAAAATTCCTAAAAAATTGCTACAACTGCAAAGTATGAATGTTTTGAATTCTGGGCAGGATGCCCTCTATTATAGAGGGTCAACAATTGCCCCTACCTTATACTAGACATATGCCTGTAGGTGATATGATATTCTCAGTATGTTAATGCAAGTACTGTTCATCTATGTATTTTTCACCACGTCACAGTGGCTTGTTTTCCCTAAGGGTGTCTCGACCCCGAATTGTTAGTTACTACATGTTACTGTTTAGACACTTGGTATGCTATATAGTTCAGAGACGATTACCCTTTATATTTTCCATAGTCTACATGCTACTGCTGATGATTCAAGTCAAGAATGTGCTGTAATGTCAAACTATTGTGTCCTGTTGCATACCATTAAATAGAGAATAATAAAAAAAAATTAAAATAAAAAATAAATAAACAGTCGACTGCAGGTGAAAGGATACACACCATTAGGCTTAATGTACACGTAACGTTTTAAAACCTCTCCTGAACAATTTAACCACTTCAGCCCCAGAAGGATTTACCCCCTTCCTGACCAGAGCACTTTTTGCGATTCGGCACTGTGTCATTTAACTGACAATTGCGTGGTCGTGCGACTTTGTACCAAAACAAAATTGACGTCCTTTTTTCCCCACAAATAGAGCTTTCTTTTGGTGGCATTTGATCACCTCTGTGGGTTTTATTTTTTGCACTATAGAAAAAGAAGAAAAAAAAAACAATATTTTTTAATTTTTGCTATAATACATATCCAAAAAAAAGATATAAAAAAACAAATTTATTCATCAGTTTAGGCCAAAATGTATTCTTCTACATATTTTTGGTAAATAAAATCACAAAAGCGTTTATTGATTGGTTTGCGCAAAAGTTATCGTGTCTACAAAGTATAAGAATTGATTTATGGCGTTTTTATTATTTTTATTTTTTTTACTAGTAATGGCGGCGATCTGCGGTTTTTAACGGGACTGCGATATTGTGGCGGACAGATCAGACACTTTTGACACTTTTTTGGGACCATTGACATATATACAGCGATCAGAGCTAAAAATAGCCATTGATTACAGGCAGTCCCCGAGTTACGAACGACTCCTACTTACGAACGGAGGTGGTGTGACATCACTGCCAGCCGCTTGCGCTCCACGCTGGTCCCGGGATACCGCCGAGCAGCCATCTTACAGCGCCAGATACATCCCACAGTGCTGTAGAGCATGGCCACAAGAGCCCCAAATAACACAACTGCACACATAGCAGTGCCCGGAACATCCCACATCACTGCACAGTTTGAAGTTCACTTAAAAATGTACAGTTCCAACTTACAAATTCGATTTAAGAACGAACCTACAGTCCCTAACTCGTTGGTAACCTGGGGACTGCCTCTACTGTATAAATGTCACTGGCAGGGAAGGGGTTAACACTAAGGGGGCAATCAAGGGGTTAAATGTGTTCCCTCACTGTGTTCTAACTGTGTGGGGGCTAGGCTGGCAGGGACATAACAGATCTAACTGATCCCAATTACAGGGATCAGTAGATCACTGTCATGTCCTCTGACAGAACGGGAAATCGCTGTGTTTACATCGGCAGTTTCCAGTTCTTCCTCTCCTAGAAGGCGATCGTGGAGATTGACTCACAGAGCGTTCACCCGCCCACAACTGCGCAGATCGCCGTTTATAGACGCTGATCTGCGCATCGCTGCCAACTTGCCGCAGTAAATGTTGAAAAGCGGTTAAATATCTCTATGCAGTGGTAAATATAAATAGCCAACTGTATGATTAGGGAGCAAAATCTCTAATCCACTCTGAGAATAACACACAAGATGTACTGTATATACTATTAGAGGTTGAATCTGGTAAATATCATCAGACTCAGATCAAATTTTTTTATTCAAAAAAAAAATAAAAGACTGTTTTGCGGATTTTCAGACAGAACTGTAATATATTATATGCTGACCAAAGAAAAACAATGTCTTCCTTAAAAAAAAATGTCATTTTAAGAACATTTGTTCGATTTTCTAATTGTTAGTGGGGTCAAATCGACGTTCGTTTTCGACCACAGTGGCTGGTAAATTAGAATGAGCAGAACAGAAAACTTCTTGGTCAAAGAAATTTTTAGACAGTGCATCTGGTTTTCGTTCAGAAATTACATTTTCAAAACAATGTTAAAAGCAAGTGAAACTTAAAACAACATTCTTTCATTCAGCTAATGTACAAAGATTTTTCGTATGACTACTCTTGGTTCACACCTATGCAGTTTGTTTTTGATCAGTTTCTGTAGTGCTTTTTGCTGTGCGTTTTGCATTTTTGCACATGCGATTTTGCTGCGATCTGCGTTTTTGCAAATTTTTTTTGCAAATTCTTTGTTGTTGGTCAGATTAAAAAAAGCAAATTGCTGTAAAAACGCACTACATGCTTTTCTGCTGCTTCTCCATTGAAGGATATTGAATGAAAAAAAGAACAGTTTTGCGTTGAAAAAAGTCCTTGACCCTTTCCAAATACGCAGTGGCTGAAAAAAGTATAGCTGTGAACATGTCCCATAATAAACCATGTTAACCACTTGCCGACCGCCCGCCACAGCATGACGGTAGCAAGGTGGTTCGTTATCGCGAAATGCCGTCACTTGACGGCGGCCGCAATAACGAGTATTGTGAGCGCACTCGCACGCTCACTGTGTTCGGAGGGGGACCAGGGAGCGGGTAGGGCGGACTCGATCTCCGCCTGCTACCCCCGATGGCCCCCCCCGCAGTGACAGAACGGAGGTCCGTGTATGTAAACACGGATCTCCCTTCTGACAGAGGGGGAAGACAAGTATATAGGCACAAGGCCAGGCTCTGAGTCTTAGTACGACGGAATAGGGTAGATTGTCCGGATACTGCAGATAGGGCAGCACTCCTATGGAGAAGCCATGTCCAGAAAGCTGTAGAAACATAAAAAGAAGGCGCCTCTAGGTGCAGATGTACAAAAAATGTTTTTTTTATTTATTTTTTTTATTTATCCTTCTTATTTTATTCATTAATTTTTATTATCATTTATTATCTATTATTTTTTATATTAATTAATTTTATATATAAAATTTCTCTATAATAATTTTCCTTATTTTTTCTATAATTTTTTTTTTCTATTCTTATTTATTAGTTTTTATTTTAATTTTATTAACTTCTATACCATCATCCTCCATTGACCGAATTCCTAATTCATTAAATTTATTCTCTAGTGCTTATATATTTTTTATTGCTCATATATAGACCATGGTAATTTCGTATGTATTGCAAACATTTTCATTCACCACTTGGGGGCACCACAGTCGTCTCTGGTACAACCTCTGTTTGTTATTTTAAAGCTGGTTGTCTGAGACCTATAAAAAGAAGTAATGGACTATCCCATAATATGCTTGAAGAAAGAGCGCACCTGTTGTCACCACAGGCTGCACGCTCAAACGCGTCGCACACCATTGATGTAGGTACATTCCAACGCTGTCTCCTGTGCTCCGGACTCCACACAGAAATCCGACGCTGACGATGCCGGTCAGCACCTCGGCTCCCTCCTGGATCGGATTATTGCGGACCCAGCGGTGTAGAACCTACGTCCAAATACTATGGGATACTGTCTCCCCATGAAATGCCTACCTGTTTTTAACCCCATGTGAGTGTTTTACTTATTTTCTTAAAAAAAAAATTTTTTGTACATCTGCACCTAGAGGCGCCTTCTTTTTATGTTTCTATGTTTTGACAGAGGGGGAAGGGCTGTGATCACAGGCTACCTGTATATGGAAGCCGTGATCACTCCCCTCCCCCTGCCAGCCCAGCCCCCATACAGTTAGAACACACTGAGGAAACACAGTTAACCCTTAGAGCACCCCCCTCCAGGTTAACCCCTTCACTGCCAATGGCATTTACACAGTAATCAATGCATTTTCATAGCACTGATCGCTGTATAAATGCCAATGGTCCCAAAAAAAGTGTCAAAATGGTCCGAAATGTCCGCCGCATTATCGCAGTACCGTTAAAAATCGCAGATCGCCGCCATTACTAGTAAAATATTTAAATAAAAATCCGCAGAAATGAATTCTCATGGTTCGTAAATGCAGCAACTTTTGCGCAAACCAATCAATAAATGCAGATTGCACGCTTTTTTTACCAAAAATATGAGGAAGAATATAAATCAGCCAAAACTGATGAAAAAAATGTTTTTTTTATATTTTTTTTGGATTTGTATTTTAGCAAAAAGTAAGAAAAAATGGGATTTTATTAAGAACTTACCGTAAAATCCTTTTCTCTGAGTTAATTGACAGACGCAGCCTCTATTCATGACACGTGGGGACGTCCCAAAGCAGTGTCAAACAAGAGGGGTGGGTAAACAATAACAACTGTACCCAACAGAATGATCTCGGGAGGCGCCAGCCGCGCCTACACCGCGGCCTGCAAAACTTTGTGGCCAAAAGCAGCATCCGCGGATGCTGACACATCAACTTTGTAAAACTTAACAAAAGTGTGCACCGACGCCCAAGTAGCCGCCTTGCACACCTGAGACACCGAAGCTTGGTGTCTAAACGCCCAGGAAGTGCTAATCGCCCTGGTGGAATGAGCCGTGACCGGAAAAGGGGGTACTTGGCCCCGCACAGTATACGCATGGGTCACGGTCTGTCTGATCCAACGTGAAACAGTGGCCGACGAAGCCGCCAACCCTTTGCGCAGCCCATCCGTCAGCACAAACAGCGCATCCGACTTCCTAAAAGGAGCCGTAGCTGCCAAATACACCCGCAATGCTCTCACCACATCCAAGTAATGCAGAGCAATCTCCTTAGGGTGAGACAGGTGCGGACACAAAGAAGGGAGGACAATGTCCTCATTAATGTGAAAAGAGGAGACTACCTTCGGAAGGAGCGAAGGAGACGGACGCAGCACCGCCTTATCCTTATGTAGGACCAAATAAGGAGACCTACAAAGCTGTGAATTCAGACACCTGCCTAGCGGATGTGATGGCCACCAAGAAAGCGACCTTCTGAGACAGCAATTGTAAGGGAATATCCCTGATCTTCTCATAGGGTGGCTTCTGCAGTACAGAAAGTACCAAGTTCAGATCCCACGGTGCCGGGGCAACCGTACCTGAGGAGCCACATGACGTACACCCAAAGAATGCGTCGCTAAAGGACGCTGAAACAGAATCGCCAGAGCAGAAATCTGGCCCTTGAGAGTGCACAAAGCCAACTTTTGGTCAAGGCCTTGTTGAAGAAAGGCAAGCACCCGAGCAACTCCAACCCCCCGCCTCGCACCAAGCAATATAGGCTTTCCAGGTGCGATGATAGATCTTGCGCGAAGTACACTTGCGCGCCTTAAGCATGGTGGGGATCACTGACTCAGAGACCCCCCTGTCCCTCAGTACCTGGAACTCAATCGCCATGCCGTCAAAGCCAGCGACGGTAAAGCAGGGTGCAAGATGGGACCCTGCGACAGAAGATCTTCGCGAAGCGGGAGTCACCAGGGAACGTCTGTTACCATCCGCACCACGTCGGCGTACCAAGGACGCCGAGGCCAATCCAGGGCCACCAGGATTGTCGGGATTCCCTCCACTTCTATCCTGCGCAACAACAGCGGTAGAAGCTTGAGAGGAGGAAAGGTGTACAAGAGCCTGTACCGGGACCATGGAGCCACCAGGGCGTCCGTGGCTGCCGCCAACGGGTCCCTTGACCTGCACACAAAGGTCTTCACCTTGTGATTGAATCTGGACGCCAGGAGATCTACCTCTGGCGTGCCCCACCTCTCACAAATCTGGCGAAACACCTCCGGATGCAAGGACCACTCTCCTTGGTCCAGCTTCTGGCGACTGAGTAAGTCCGCCTTCCAATTTTCTACACCTGGAATGTAGATGGCGGAGAGTGCTGGCACGTGAAGCTCTGCCCACTTTAGAAAGAGGGCTGCCTCTGCAGCTGCCGCTGAGCTTCTCGTTCCGCCTTGATGGTTCACGTATGCCACTGCCGTGGCGTTGTCCGACTGAACCCGAACCGGGAGGCTGCGCAGCCTTGCCGACCAGTGGGAGAGACAGAGCATGATCGCCCTCAGTTCCAACACATTGATCGGAAGTCGCGACTCTTGCGCCGACCAACGGCCCTGGGTCGACAGGTGCCCCAGGACACCTCCCCAGCCCGAAAGGCTGGCATCCGTCGTGACTATTGACCATTCCAGGGGAAGGAACGACTCCCCCATGGTCATTGCCGGGGCCCGAAGCCACCAAGTCAACGACCCCCTGGTCTGATGATCCAGCCGGATCAGTCGATCCAGAGACGAAGGAGACCTGTCCCACTGCAGTAGTATCGCTCGCTGCAGGAGCCGGGTGTGACTCTGGGCGTACGGTATCGCCTCGAAGGTCGGGACCATGAACCCCAACACCCGCATACAGAAACGTAAGGAGGACCACCGTCGTGACAACAGGGTTCGCACCCTGCTTGCAGCGTCAGCAACTTGTCCAGAGGTAGGAATACCTTCGCCTGCACTGTGTCCAATGTCAGACCCAGATATTCAAGGCGACAGAACGGGGTCAATGTCGACTTCTGCAGGTTGATTAGCCAACCGAAGTCCCTCCGTGAGGTCAGGGTGATAGCAACATTGTCCTCCAGAGCCGGAGCCGACTCCGCTCGCAGGAGAAGATCGTCCAGGTAGGCTACCACAGCAATTCCCCTCTGTCTCAGCAGAGCCAGCAACGGGGCCAGCAACTTGGTGAAGACCCACAGAGCCGAGGCCAGGCCAAAGGGGAGAGCCACAAACTGGTAATGAAGGTCCCCTACAGCAAAGCGCAGGAAGCGCTGGTGCTGGACACAAATGGGAACATGCATATATGCGTCCTTGATGTCCAGGGACGACAGCCAATCCGCCTGGTGCAGGGCAGCCACGACCGAACGGACTGACTCCATCCTGAATTTGCGCGCCTTCATAAAGTGATTGAGTGTTTTTAAGTCCAGAACCGGCCTGACCCCCCCCCCCCTTTTTGGCACCACAAAGAGGTTCAAGTAGAAGCCGCGGAATCTCTCCGCCGGAGGGACTGGCACAATCACCCCCTGTTTGGACACCGACCGCACAGCCCCTAGCAGAGCTAGCCGACGCTCCGGAGGGAGTTTTAAATTGGAAGGGAAGAACCTGTCCGGGGGCCGGGTGCTGAACTCTATCTTGTACCCGAGGGACACCACCTCCCGCACCCACCAGTCGGAGATGCGAGCGGCCCATCGGTCCGCGAACCCCAGAAGTCGGCCCCTCACCCGAGATTCGGACGGGGGCAACCCATCATGCGGAGAAGGACTTATCCTCCGCCTTTTCGGGCTTGCATTGCCAGGGACACTTACCAGAGCCAGAGGCAGACTTGCCAGGCCGGGAGTTCCTGCCCCCCTGACAGAGCGCACGAAAAAAACGTTTATGCCCAGAGGGCTGAGGCCCCTGTTTGTGGCGCTGGTCATGTCGCTTGGGTTCCGGAAGGAACGTACTCTTCTCCCCGGTGAAATCCTTAATGATTTCATCCAATTGGGGCCCAAAGAGCCGACCACCTTGAAAGGGAAGAGGCCCTTCTTGGATGCGTGGTCACCCGACCAGCGTCGCAGCCACAGCAGGCGCCTAATAATGATTGCAAAAACTGAAATTTTTGACAACATCGGTACCAAGTCCAGAGCTGCGTCACAAAGATAATGAAGCCCTTGCACCAGGTGGTCTGCTCGCTGCACGAATCTACGCCGCCCCAAGCCTCACTCCACTCCATCGCACACTCTGTGAGAGACTGAGCTACCATGACAGACGCCAAGGCCGGTCGCATGGCTGCCCCCGCCACCAAAAAGAGTGCCTTGGACAATGCTTTTGTTCGCTTATCGGCCGGGTCCCTAAAGGAGGGAGACCCCTCCAGGGGAATAGTTGTCGCCTTGTTTAGACGGGCCACTGGCAGATCCACCGAGGGGGAGACCCATTTCTGTAACAAGCTGTCCTCAAAGGGAGAGCGCACAGAAAAACGTTTAGGCAGGGTAAAGGAATTTAGTGGACGTTGCCATTCCTTATACACATACTGGTCAAAATACTGGAGGTAGGGAAACACTTTAGGAGCACGAGAGGGCTTCTTGGACCCAAACGTATAGGCAGACGCCTGTGCCTCTCCAGCCTGATCCAGGTGCAGTGAATTGCGGACGGCCGCGACCAGGGCGCCCACCAGCGCCTTTTCGCGTGCCACAGAGGCCCCCTGGTCCTCCTCCCTATCCAATGGCTCCAGCTGTCCGTCTGAGAGCTCCACGGGGGTCCCCGTGACCCCAGAGCCCCCTTCCGGTTCCGAGTCCTCCTCAGAGGATTGAGGGGGAGGGGGACACTTTTTGGGGCCCCCCTACAGGATGGCTCGCATCCGTCGGCCGTGCTGGGGAGATGGCAGGACAATGTACATCGGTGTGGTCCCCAGCCGGCTACTTGATTGCAGTCTTCATCAGAAGGATTGTGCAAAAAGAAAAAGACAAAAAAAAACAAAAAACTGGGGAACCGCAGTTCCCAGCAGGGAACCAGGTCTAACTCCTTGCACTAGGCAGAAGAAAACTTATATGCTATGCAGGGCTGAGGGGTTATGTGCTGAGTGAGGACGGCCCCCCTGGGAGGGGCCAGCTTTCTGAACTTTCGTTCTGCCTAGTCTACTCCTAGTAAAAGGTACATAACCCACGTGTCATGAATAGAGGCTGCGTCTGTCAATGAACGTTGTTTGTTTGTTTTTTTTTTTGCAAAATTGTCGCTCTTTTTTTGTTTATAGCGGCAATCAGAAATGACGCAGAGGTGATCAAATACCAACAAAAGAAAGCTCTATTTGTGGGGAAAAAAGGACGCAAATTTAGTTTGGGTACAACGAAGCGACGCAGTGCCGAATCACAAAGAGTGCTCTGGTCCTAAACTGGGAAATCCTTCCGGGGCTGAAGTGGTTAAATGAACTGTAGTGTGTTTCTGCAAAAAGCACCAAAAAACGCATAGGTGTGACCCAGGCCTAAGACTTTTAGTAGCAGCAGCCTGCTTTTTTTTGGATCACCTGTCACAATGGGGTTAAAAAAACTAAAATGAGCCCTTTATAGTACAAAAAGAGCAGATAATCGCTACTATACGGGGTTCATTTATACTGTGAAACATTGAAAGTAATAATATATATTACTAATATCATATACAGTATCTCACAAAAGTGAGTACGCCCTTCACATTTTTGTAAATATTTTATTATATCTTTTCATGTGACAACACTGCATCAGCCGCTCACTCGGCTCACGGACACTGGGGGGGACGGATCCGATAATCTCCGCCGGCGGGTCCGGTAAGTGGCGGAGACGACGGGAAAGTGGCAGGAAGGGGGGGGGGCACCTCTCCTGCCACTGATAAAAGTGATCTCGCAGCGAATCCGCCGCTAAGACCACTTTTAACAAAAACAGAATCGCTGACTGAAAAAAACAATATCTGAAGATATCACCACTCAAAGGCAGGACATATAGACGTCCACCTAAAGAGAAGTGGTTAAGGAAAAATGAATACACTGCTGAACAGGAATAAAAAAGCAGAAATTAATGAACAAAATACTTAATTAGCCCCCAAAAACCTGTGCTATCCTCTAGTTTTTGTACATTGAATTTCAATCGAATCAGACTGAATCAGCCAATATTTGTTCTGTTGGCAACCCTGTCAGTAACAGCCGAATCAACAACTGTCAATTTTTCAATCTACTTTTGTCGAAAGAGCTGGGTGAAAAATAGTTGGACGAAAAGCCTCTGCATCCATTCAGATTGGTATTTTAAAAGGATTAAAAGAAAACAAGTGCATTGCTACAAAATTACCAACAATGTGTTAACATCCAGAGTGAAAAATAACATATACCATCAATTTGTGAAAAAAGAAAAAAATATATATTTTGCATGTGCATGAAATAGGTAAGTCACTTCTGAAAAGCTCCTTGACCAGTTATAGAAAGGTATCAGGACATCTAGCGGTCATCAACAGGAAGTAAAACGGAAAATTTCCTATCAAATACTTGCTGTAATATTCCTTTCCTGATAAGACTTCATGGCAGCATACGTGTGGGTTGGCCACGCCTCCATAACTACCCTATAGGACCCCTCACCCATAAATCTTTGCTCCACACTTCCGGCCGTGTTCTGTAACTAGCCTACTCCAGGCATTGGGAGGGGACTCCTGCTGCCATGGAGTCTATCATGAAAGGAAAATAAGGTAAGTATTTGATAGGAAATTTTCTGTTTTCCTGACAGACTCCATGGCAGCATACGTGTGGGAAATAATTTGCTACACACACACGGGTGGGAAAATGCTGAGCAAAGAAAATTGAATTAACACTGTCAAGCGACAGTACTTGTAAACCAAAACTGACAGAAAATAATGCAGCCAGTTCAATACAATAGTGAGACATGAACATGATGATGGATGACCAAGACGCTGCCTTGCAGATTACTTCAGGAGCGACATGGCGAGAAACTGCCCAAGATGTCGCAATGTTTCGGGTTGAATGCGCCGCCACTGCCTCTGGGGGAGCCAGGCCCTTCACCCTATAAGCCCATTGGATAGCCTGAATTATCCACGCAGTGATTGATCTGATCGAGGCCCTCATTCCCTTCTTCCCGTGAAGGATTCCAGATACTGTCTCAGAGTGTGCACTACACCCAGGGGATGGACGCCTGGACCATCTACTGATCTGAAGGTGGGGAGCACGATCTCCAGATTCTCGTGGAAAACTGTGGTCACCTTTGGCTTTGACCCAAGCATGGGAACTAGAACCACTCTGTCAGGGAAGAAAGTGAGGAAAGGCTCCTTTGAACCTAGAACCCTGATTTCGGACACTCTTTTCGCTGATGAAATGGCTACTAGAAAGGTGGTTTTCAGAGTAAGTTCTTCCTTTGTGGTCTAAATCTGACTGCCCCCTTGAAGAATTGGCGGACTAGGGGGTCTCTAGCCCAAGAGACACTTGTGAATGCCGAGATGGCTGATACCCGCAGGGAGCTCACTGATAAGGCCAGGTCTAGACCCGACTGTAGGAAACTTAAAATTTCCTGAACTGCAGAGGGGTGCCACTTGAGTTGGACCTGGGAACAATGTGGTCCAAAAATCTGGCCCATATTCGTTCGTACACTTTGTTGGTGCGGTTTCTCCTGGTGTTCAGGAGGGTAGGGATGGCCTCCTCTCGACAGCCTAGAGCTTCAAGCCTTCCCCTCTCAAAAACCATACCGAGGTGTAGGTGAGACGGGGTGTCGGGCTGCACCCTGAGTCAGAAGGTCCGGTCTGGACGGCAGGGGAACTGGATCCCGGTAACTGAGGAGTGACAAGAGTGGAAACCATGGCCTGTTGGGCCAAAAGGGGATTATCGCGACTACCTCTGCTCTCTTTGTCCTGAGTCTCTGAAGGAATTGGAGGATCACGGGCACTGGGGGAAAGGCATAAGCCCTGTGGAATCTCCACTGGTCTGTAAGGGCATCTATCCCGTAAGCCTGAGGGTCTCGGAAAGTAATGTTTGGGCAACTTGTTGCATGGTGAGGCAAAGAGGTCGACCTCCGGCTTCACCCCCAGGGTCAAGACCCAAACGAACACCTCCCCCTGTGGAAAGCCCACTCGTTGTCCATGTCTACTTGGGAAAGAAGGTCTGCCTGGGTATTCTGGACCCCGGGAATGTACACTGCTGAAATGTTGGACAGATTCTTCTGCACCCAGTTCATGATAGGCTCTACCTCCCGTAGTAATGAACCACTGCGAGTTCCGCCTTGCCTCCTTATGTAGTCCACTGCAGTTGTATTGTCCAGCCTGAGCATTACGGATGAATTCTCTGTTAGATGACGAAAGGCTAGCAGTGCTTTGAATGCGGCTTGAAGTTCTAGAGCATTGGACACTATCCCCCAAGAATGGAAGTTCCACTTGCCCTGAGCCACTTCCGCCAGGCAATGAGCACCCCAGCCCCTGTTGCTGACATAGGATGTTATGGTGACCCATGTGATGGAGACAATGGTGTGACACCTGTGGAGATTCTCCAGCTGAAGCAACCAGAGGAGGGACCTTTTCATGGCCGAGGTGAGGTGTATGCGCTGGTTTTTTCTGTCTGGTCTCCATTGTTGGAGAAACCCCCTCTGAAATGGTCGCATATGTCACTGTGCCCACTTCACCATGGGAATTGTCGCTGCCATGGTGGCAATCACCTTCAGACATTGAAGAGCAGGGAGATGCGACGACGATAGTGCCAGGCGAATCCTGTCTCGCACCACAGAAATCTTCTCCTCGGGTAGGGAGATGGTCCCCTTCACAGTGTCGAATTGGGCTCCGAGAAACCCCAGAGACTGTGAGGGCTCCAGGTGACTCTTCTCTAGATTCCGGAGCCACCCGAACTCTTGAAGAGTGGAGATGACAAGGCCTCTCTAGGAGTTGACTCTTGTCTTGTGCCAGGAGGAGTAGATCGTCTAGGTAGTGATGAAGACGAACTCCCTTGATTCTCAGCAGCGCCACAACAGCTAGCAAGACTTTGGAGAAGACACGCGGAAAAGTCATCAGCCCAAACGGGAGGCAACTGAATTGTAAGTGTAGCTAGCCCAGGGAAAACCGAAGGAACTTCTGGAATACTGATGCTACTGGTACGAGGAAATAAGCGTCTTTTAGGACATTAGACACTAACAAGTCCCCTGGATGGACCGACTGCTGAATGGTGTACAGAGACTCCATCTTGAATTTTTCTTTCCTGATAAAGAGGTTGAGATGGGTCAAGTCTATGACGAGCCGTATCTTTTCTGTACCATGAACAAAGGTGAATACATGCCTTGGCCTTGCTCTTCACCCGGAACGGGGACCACTGCCGCTAACAGTGAGTTTACATGGGTTACTAGAGTCTGTCTTTTCTCCACCAAGGGTGGAAGAGATGTCGGGATAAATCTGAGCCTGGGGGCCTGAGGTTGCAGCGATAAGAAACGTCAGTGCGCACTAGCCAGTTTTACTGGCCATGTGTACATGTACTGTTCCTGGGATTCAATAAATATTAAACCATATTAGCTTCTCCTTGGATCCTGGTAAACTTTTTTATACAGTATTCACCCCACTGGGGGTGATGAGGGGTGATCACCTTTTTCATCCTCGATGCGGACTGAGGACACTCACACTTACCTGGAACCAGTGCCGAGGGAGATGGTAATCT
This sequence comes from Glandirana rugosa, assembly GCA_018402905.1. Lineage (NCBI taxonomy): Eukaryota > Metazoa > Chordata > Amphibia > Anura > Ranidae > Glandirana > Glandirana rugosa. The sequence goes on along the minus strand of BLSH010333614.1, from coordinate 29,291 downwards.
TACAAGGCTCATTTATATCTACTTTCTGGTGAGTGTAATATATATCGGTGGTGGGATATTACCGTGAAGTTCTATTACACTGCACATCTTGGTGGACTGTTTTTCCTCATGAAAAGGACGTTTGACCACTAGATGTCCTGATATCTTTCAGAAGTCACTTACCTATTTCATGCACATGCAATATATATATATTTTTTCTTCTTTCACGAATTGATGATATATGTTGTTATTTTTCACTCTGGATGTTAACACATTACTGGTAATTTTGTAGCGCTGCACTTGTTATCTTTTCATTTTTAGGAAAAAGGATTTTTTGACTTATCGTAAAATCCTTTTCTCTGAGTTCATTGACGGATGCAGCCTCTTATTCTTGACATGTGGGCTATGCACCTTTTACCAGGAGTAGACTAGGCAGAACAGAGTTCAGACAAAAAAGCAAGCTAGCCCCTCCCAGGGGGCAGTCCGCACTCTGCATAACCCCCTCCACCCTGCTAGAACTTCAGTTCTTAACAAGCAGTACAAACTCAGAACACAAAGGGGTGGGTGCTGCGTCCGTCAATGAACTCAGAGAAAAGGATTTTACGGTAAGTCAAAAAATCCTATTTTCTCTTTTGTTCATTGACAGACGCAGCCTCTTATTCTTGATATGTGGGGACGTCCCAAAGCAGTGTCAACCAAAGAGGGGTGGGTAACACAATAACCGTACCCAACGGAAAACTCTCCGGGAGGCGCCAGACGTGCCTACACCGCAGATGCTGACACATCAACTTTGTAAAACTTAGCAAAGGTGTGCACAGAGGTCCAAGTGGCAGCCTTGCACACCTGAGACACCGACGCTTGGTGTCGGAAAGCCCAGGAAGTACTAATCGCCCTGGTGGAATGAGCTGTGACCGGAAAAAGGAGTTCTCAACCCCGAACCTCATACGCACGGGTCACAGTCTGTCTGGTCCAGCGAGAGATAGTGGCCAACGAGGCCGCCAGTCCTTTGCACGGTCCGTCCGCCACCACAAACAGCGTGTCCGACCTCCGAAAGGAGGCCGCGGCCATCAAATACACCCGCAGAGCCCTAACCACATCCAAGGAGTGCAAAGCAACCTCCCTAGGATGTGACAGACGCGGACACAAAGAAGGAAGGACAATGTCCTCATTAATGTGAAAAGAGGAAACCACCTTCGGTAGAAACGAAGGAGATGGGGCGCAGCACTGCCTTGTCCTTATGCAGGATCAAGTAGGGAGACCTACAAGACAAAGCCGCCAACTCAGACACCCGCCTGGCGGATGTGATGGCCACCAAAAAGGCCACCTTTTGCGAGAGCAACAGCAAAGAAATGTCTCTGATCTTTTCATATGGCGGTTTCTGCAGTACTGAAAGTACCGGGTTCAGATCCCACGGCGCCAGGGGCGACCGCACCTGAGGGGCCACATGACATACCCCCTGTACAAACGTATGAATCAAAGAGTGCCTAGCTAATGGATGCTGGAAAAGAATCGCTAGGGCAGAAATCTGCCCCTTGAGGGTACTCAATGCCAGTTTTTGATCCAGGCCTAGCTGAAGAAAGGCCAGCACGCGAGCCACTGAAAAGGAACGGGGGTTCAACCCCCCAGCCTCGCACCAAGCAATATAAGCCCAGGTGCGGTGATAAATCTTGCGTGATGTGGACTTACGTGCCTTAAGCATGGTGGGGATCACCGACTCATAGACCCCCCTATCCCTCAATACCTGGGATTCAATAGCCAGGCCGTCAAAGCCAGCGAGTGTAAAGCAGGGTGCAGGATGGGCCCCTGCAACAGCAGATCTTCGTGTAGCGGAAGCCGGCAGGGAACATCCGTTACCATCCGTAACACGTCGGCGTACCAAGGACGGCGAGGCCAATCCGGAGCCACCAGGATAGCCGGAATCCCCTCCACTTCAATCCAGCGCAACAGGCGCGGAAGAAGCTTGAGAGGAGGTAAGGCGTAAAGGAGCCGGTACCGAGACCATGGAGCCACAAGGGCATCCACGGCGTCCGCCAACGGATCCCTTGCTGTGCACACAAAGGTTCGCACCTTGCGACTGAACCGGGACGCCAGCAGTTCCACATCTGGCGTGCCCCACCTCTGGCAGATCTGACGGAACACTTCTGGATGCAACGACCACTCTCCCTGATCCAGAGTCTGGCGACTGAGAAAGTCCGCCTGCCAATTTTCTACGCCCGGAATGTAAACGGCGGAGATGGCCGGCACATGAAGCTCTGCCCACCTCAAGATGTGGGCCGCTTCCGGGGCTGCTGCTACACTCTTTGTGCCGCCCTGAAGGTTTACATATGCTACCTCTCCGACCAATGGGAGAGGCAGAGCCTGATAGCCCGCAGTTCCAGCACGCTGATCGGAAGGTGGCACTCCCCCGATGACCATCGGCCCTGGGCAGACAACCGCCCCAGGACTCCTCCCCAGCCCACTAGGTTGGCGTCGCTCGTGACAATCGACCACTCCAGGGGAAGAAACAACTTCCTCAGACTCAACGTCGGGGCCCGTAGCCACCAGGCAAGAGCCCCCCTGGCCTGATCATCCGATCCAGAGACAACGGAGACTTGTCCCACTGCAGCAGAATCGCCCGCTACAGGAGCCGGGTGTGACTCTGGGCATACGGTACCGCCTCAAAGGCCGACACCATGAGCCCCAATACCCGCATGCAAAACCATAAGGAAGACCACCGTCGTGACAGCAGAGCCTGTACCGCAGATTGCAGCGTCAGCAACTTGGCCGGAGTCCAGAACACTCTCGCCTGATCTGTGCCCAGTATCAGGCCCAGATATTCTAGGCGGCGCGATGGGACCAGTGTTGACTTCTGAAGGTTGATCAACTAGCCGAAGTCCCGCAGGGAGGCCAGGGTGATCGAGACGTTGTCCTCCAGGGCAGGAGCAGACTCCGCCCTCAGGAGCAAATCGTATAGATAAGCCACCAAAGCAATGCCCCTCTGCCTCAGCAGAGCCAGCACCAGAGCCAACAGCTTGGTGAAGACTCGCGGAGCGGAGGCTAGGCCGAAGGGGAGAGCCACAATTGGTAGTGGAGGTCCCCCACCGCGAAACGCAGGAACCGCTGATGCCGAACACAAATGGGAACATGGAGATACGCGTCCCTCATGTCCAGAGAAGCCAGGAAATCCCCCTGGCACATCGCGGCCACGTCAGAACGGACTGACACCATCCGGAATTTGCGCGCCTTCACGAAGTGATTAAGCGCCTTTAGGTCCAAAACCGGCCTGACTCTGTCCTTATTCGGAACCACAAAGAGGTTGGAATAAAACCCGTGGAACCATTCCGCAGGCGGGACTGGGACAACCACCCCCTGCTCGAACAGAGCATGGGCAGCAACATACAGAGCTTGCCGACGCCCCGGAGTGAGCCTCAGATTTGAGGGGAAGAACCTGTCCGGGGGTAGGGTACAGAACTCTATCTTGTACCAGGACTACGCCACCTCTTACACCCAAAGATCCGAGATGCGGACGGTCCACCGGGCCGCGAACCCCAGAAGCCGAACCACCACCGAGCGTCGGGCAGGGAAAACTCATCATGCGGAGGCGGGCTTCTCCTCCGCCTTCCCGGATGCTGCCAGAGATGCTTCTGGTTCCCTGCGACAGCCTTGCCAGACCGAGCACCTGCGCCGGGCACACAAAAAAACGCTTCTGGGTAGAGAAAGAGTGACCCTGTTTTGGGTGTTGCTCCTGCCGCTTAGGTTCCGGAAGAAAAGTACTCTTCCCACCTGTAAAATCCTTAATGATCTCATCCAGGGAAGTCCCATGAGAAGTCCCAGGGAAGTCGATGCATGGTCGCCCGACCAGCAGCCGTCTAATGATGATCACAAAAACTGCCAGTTTGGACAGCATGGGAGCTACGTCCAAGGCCGCCTCCCAGAGGTATCTTAGACCCTGCGACCGGCTGGTCAGCCAGCTGCATCGACTCCGAAGGAACCACGAGGTCCCCCAAATCCTTGTGCAACACTGTCGCCCACTCCGTTAGCGACTGCGCCACCATCGCTGACGCCAGTACCGGCCGCATGACTGCCCCCGCCACCAGGAACATAGCCTTGGACACCGCCTCTGTCCGCCTGTCGGCTGGATTTTTAAATGATGGAGAACCCTCCATAGTGGTAGCCTTGTTCAGACGGGTCAACGGCGGGTCTACCATGGGGGACACCCACTTCTGCAACAAGCTATCCTCAAAAGGATAGTGCACAGAAAAGCGTTTTGGTAATGCGAACAAATCTGAGGACTCTGCCACTCCTTGTAGACAAACTGATCAAAATATGGCACATAAGGGAAAACCTTAGGGGCCCAAGCCAGCCTATGGGACCCATAGGCGTAAGCCGCCTCCTGCGATGTCCCAGCCTGGCCCAAACGCAGTGTCTCGCTGACGGCAGCCACCAGGGAGCCCACCAACGCCTTTTCCCGTGCCACGGTGGCCCCCTGCTCCTACTCAGCGTCAGAAGGGTCCAATTCCCCATCTGACAGATCCACGGGGGTCCCTGTTACCAAATAACCCCCTTCCGGCTCCGAATCCTCCTCAGAGGATGGGGGAGAGGGTGGACGCTTCTTCACCACCCCCCTACCACAGACCGGTTCCACCCGGGCGAGAAATTTCTCCAAAATTGTAGTCAGCTTGTCTAGTGGGACTACAGGTCCCAGCCCCGCCGGAGCCTCCGCGGAGACTTCTGGGACAGACACTCCCGGTTCAGCCGCCATAGCGCCACCCCCCGGAACACCTGTGAGGCCTACAGGCCGCACGCCAGCCACAAGGCCACCAATCAGCTGCCCCCTCACAGTGGCACGGAAATGCACAGGTGGACCCGCACTGTGCCGCTACCAGCACCCCAGGGAGAAGCCAGCTATACTTGCTGAAATGCCTGCCGTATCTGCCTAACTGCTGCTGTTGCTGCTGGGAGCTCCCCCACACGTGCCGACCTCGCCGTCCAGACTGAGGAAACGGCGCCAAAGCACATGCTATTTGCCCATCAGGAGACCAACCAAAAATGGCAGCCGAGCGATCACTAGAGGCCAAAACCACCACAAAATGGCCGCGACTCCAGCAAAATGGCGGCCGACTCCGAAAAAATGGCGGCAATCGCCGCATGGCCAGGGGACCCAGGACAGCAGCAACGGAGGCGGGATGAGGGATGGGAGGGGGGGAAGGTGAGAGGGAAGACCAGAACCACCTACACCCAGACGGGGGGACACCCGCCAGCCCCCCCTCCGCACCCCCGAGGGGGGGGAGGGAAAGCGTACTCACCCTTCCAGACTAGCGCAGCAGGTAGCCACCCGAGACAGACCTGCCGCCCCTACAGATGGGGAGGGAGCTGCCGGCCATGCGACACCTCAAAGCGAGCCGCAGAACAGTGACAGTGCGCTGGCGGAACGTTTAACCCGCAGGCTGCCCCGCACGGAACGGGGCCCGATGCGGCCGACCCCACAAGCAACTAAGGGACGGCTCGCATCCGTCGGCCGCGCTGGGGAGACTACCTGGACCTAAAGATCTCCAGCCTGTCACCCAGCCGGCTGCTTGATTGCATTCTTCATCAGATAGCTTGAGCAAAAACAAAAAATTGGGGAACCGCAGATCCCAGCAGGGAGCCAGGTACTACTCCTTACACTAGGCAGATAAAACTGAAGTGCTAGCAGGGCGGAGGGGTTATGCAGAGTGGGACTGCCCCCTGGGAGGGGCTAGCTTGCTTTTTTGTCTAAACTATGTTCTGCCTAGTCTACTCCTGGTAAAAGGTGCATACCCCACATGTCAAGAATAAGAGGCTGCATCCGTCAATGAACGAAAGAGAAAAAGGGGATTTTATTAAAACTTACCGTAAAATCCTTTTCTCCGAGTTCACTGACAGACGCAGCTCTTCTTGACTTTGTGGGGTTTTATGTTCGTCCCACTAGGAGTTAACTAGGCAGGGAAAAGAATCAGCTGGCCCCTCCCCTGGGGGCCGTCCTCTCTTCCTACATCAAACCCCCTCACAGTATAGCTCTTCAGTTCGTACACAAGCCATATAGAAACAGAGCCCAGAGGGGTGGGTGCTGCGTCTGTCAGTGAACTCGGAGAAAAGGATTTTACGGTAAGTTTTAATAAAATCCCTTTTTCTCCTTACGTTCACTGACAGACGCAGCTCTTCTTGACTTTGTGGGGACGTCCCCAAGCTGTGTCAAAAAAGAGGGGTGGGTAAACGCTAACAACTGTACCCAACTGAACCTCAGAGGAGGCGCCAGTCGCGCCTACACTGCCGCCTGCAAAACTTTGCGGCCAAAAGCAGCATCCGAAGATGCAAACACATCAACTTTGTAAAACTTAGTGAAAGTGTGAACCGAGGCCCACGTGGCCGCTTTGCACACCTGGGACACCGAAGCCTGGTGTCTGAAGGCCCAGGAAGTACTAACCGCCCGGGTAGAATGAGCCGTGACCGGAAAAGGGGGAACCTTGCCCCGAACAGAATACGTATGAGTCACGGTTTTTCTGATCCAATGAGAAATCGTAGCCGCAGAGGCCGCCAATCCTTTACGCAGGCCCTCTGGCAGAACAAACAAGGCGTCAGCTTTTTGAAAGGGAGCTGTAGCAGCCAAGTACACCCGTAAGGCCCTCACTACGTCCAAAGCATGCAACTCAAACTCCTTCGGGTGCGATGGACGAGGGCACAATGAAGGCAGGACAATATCTTCATTGATGTGAAAAAAAGAAACTACCTTCGGAAGAAAAGGAGAGGGTCGCAAGACCGCCTTATCCCTATGCATTACCAAATAAGGAGACTTGCACGACAGTGCAGCTAATTCCGACACCAGTCTGGCAGAAGTGATAGCGACTAGGAAGGCCACCTTCTGCGACAGAAGCTGTAAGGAAATCTCCCTGATTTTCTCATAAGGTGGTTTCTGAAGAACAGAAAGCACCAGATTCAGATCCCACGGAGCCATCGGAGATCTTACTCAAGGCGCCACATGACGCACACCTTGTACAAAGGTACGAATCAGAGAGTGTGAAGCTAAGGGTCTCTGAAAGAGTATGGCTAAAGCCGAGATCTGGCCCTTGAGAGTACTCAAGGCCAAATTCTTATCCAGGCCCTGCTGTAAAAAGGTCAGGACCCTGGACACGACATAAGAGCGGGGGCTATAGCCCTCCACCTCGCACCAAGCAATGTAAGCCTTCCAGGTGCGGTGATAGATCTTACGAGAAGTGCACTTGCGAGCTTTTAACAGCGTAGGGATTACGGAGTCGGCGACTCCTCTATCCCTCAGCACCTGGGACTCAATAGCCAAGCCGTCAAAGCCAGCGAGGGTAAAGCAGGGTGCAATATGGGTCCTTGAGACAGAAGATCGTCTCGCATCGGGAGCCGCCAGGGGGCGTCTGC
>BLSH010333614.1:0-18978 GCA_018402905.1 Glandirana rugosa | reverse complement strand
GGGTACGCATATGACACGCCCCAGTTCATGGGGGAAAAGGCCAGTGCCGAATAAGGTGGTCCCGCTAATCGTGAAGGACCCGCAAATCTGTGATTCGAAGCCACAGAGTCCACACGTTCCGCCGATGAACCCGGAACCACGTGTGAAAACAATTCAAAATGTTTCAACTACAAAGTCGTAGACGCCTACGACGAAAACCGGTGTTTCAAAACGTCCGCCGCTACATCCTCGCCGACCGCGGAGGGCTCGAGTAGAATTTTACGGTAAGTTCTTAATAAAATCCCATTTTCTCTTACGTTCATTGACAGACGCAGCCTCTATTCATGACACGTGGGGACGTCCCAAAGCTGTCTCAAACAAGAGGGGTGGGTAAACAATAACAACTGTACCCAACAGAATGAGCTCGGGAGGCGCCAGCCGCTCCTACATCGCCGCCTGCAAAACTTTGTGGCCAAAAGCAGCATCCGCAGATGCTGAAACATCAACTTTGTAAAACTTAACAAAAGTGTGCACCAAGGCCCAAGTAGCCGCCTTGCACACCTGAGACACCGAAGCTTAGTGTCTAAACGCCCAGGAAGTGCTAATCGCCCTGGTGGAATAAGCCGTGACCGGAAAAGGGGGTACTTGACCCCGCACAGTATACGCATGGGTCACGGTCTGTCTGATCCAACGTGAAACAGTGGCCGACGAAGCCGACAAACTCTTTGCGCGGCCTATCCGTCAGCACAAACAGCGCATCCGACTTCCTAAAAGGAGCCGTAGCTGCCAAATACACCTGCAATGCTCTCACCACATCCAAGGAATGCACAGCAATCTCCTTAGGGTGAGACGGGTGCGGACACAAAGAAGGGAGGACATGTCCTCATTAATGTGAAAAGAGGAGACTACCTTCGGAAGGAACGAAGGAGACGGACGCAGCACCGCCTTATCCTTATGTAGGACCAGATAAGGAGACCTACACGATAAAGCTGCCAATTCAGACACCCGCCTAGCGGACGCGATAGCCCCCAAGAAGGCGACCTTCTGAGACAGCAATTGTAAGGAAATATCCCTGATCTTCTCATAGGGTGGCTTCTGCAGTACAGAAAGTACCAAGTTCAGATCCCATGGCACCCGGGGCGACCGCACCTGAGGAGCCACATGATGTACACCCTGTACAAATGTACGGATCAAAGAATGGGTCGCTAAAGGACGCTGGAACAGAATCGCCAGAGTGGAAATCTGGCCCTTGAGGGTGCTCAAAGCCAACTTTTGGTCCAGGCCTTGTTGAAGAAAGGCAAGCACCCGAGCAACTGCAAAAGAACGGGGGTTCCAACCCCCCGCCTCGCACCAGGCAATATAGGCTATCCAGGTGCGATGAGAGATCTTGCGTGAAGTACCCTTGCGCGCATTAAGCATGGTGGGGATCACTGACTCAGAGACCCCCCTGTCCCTCAGTACCTGGGACTCAATAGCCATGCCGTCAAAGCCAGCGATGGTAAAGCAGGGTGCAAGATGGGACCCTGCGACAGAAGATCTTCACGAAGCAGGAGTCGCCAGGGAACGTCTGTTACCATCCGCACCACGTCGGCGTACCAAGGACGCCGAGGACAATCCGGGGCCACCAGGATTGTCGGATTCCCTCCACTTCTATCCTGCGCAACAACCGCGGTAGAAGCTTGAGAGGAGGAAAGGCGTACAGGAGCCTGTACCGGGACCATGGGGCCACCAGGGCGTCCGTGGCTGCTGCCAACGGGTCACTTGACCTGCACACAAAGGCATTCACCCTGTGATTGAATCTGGACGCCAGGAGATCAACATCTGGCGTGCCCCACCTCTCACAAATCTGGTGAAAGGACCACTCTCTTTGATCCAGCTTCTGGCGACTGAGGAAGTCCGCCTTCCAATTTTCTACACCCGGAATGTAGATGGCGGAGAGTGCTGGCACATGAAGCTCTGCCCACTTTAGAACGAGCTTCTCGTTCCGCCTTGATGGTTCACGTACGCCACCGCCGTGGCATTGTCCGACTGAACCCGAACCGGGAGGCCGCGCAGCCTTGCCGACCAGTGGGAGAGACAGAGCCTGATCGCCCTCAGTTCCAACACATTGATTGGAAGTCGAGACTCTTGCGCCGACCAACGGCCCTGGGCCGACAGGTGCCCCAGGACACCTCCCCAGCCCAAAAGGCTGGCATCCGTCGTGTCTATTGACCATTCCAGGGGAAGGAACGACTTCCCCATGGTCATTGCCGGGGCCCGAAGCCACCAAGTCAACGACCCCCTGGTCTGATGATCCAGCCGGATGAGTCGATCCAGAGACGAGGGGGATCTGTCCCACTGCAGAAGTATTGCCCACTGCAGGAGCCGGGTGTGACTCTGGGCTTACGGTATCGCCTCGAAGGTCGAGACCATGTGCCTCAACACCCGCATGCAGAAACGTAAGGAGGACCACCGTCGTGACCATAGGGTTCGCACCCTGCTTGCAGCGTCAGCAACTTGTCCGGAGGTAGGATTACCTTCGCCTGCACTGTGTCCAATGTCAGACCTAGATATTCGAGGCCACAAGACAGGGTCAATGTCAACTTCTGCAGGATGATTAGCCAACCGAAGTCCCTCAGTGAGAACAGGGTGATAGCAACATTGTCCTCCAGAGCCAGAGCCGACTTCGCTCACAGGAGAAGATCGTCCAGGTAGGCTACCACAGCAATGCCCCTCTGTCTCAGCAGAGCCAGCACCGGGGCCAGCAACTTGGTGAAGACCCGCGGAGCCGAGGCCAGGCCGAAGGGTAGAGCCACGAACTGGTAATGAAGGTCCAGTACAGCAAAGCGCAGGAAGCGCTGGTGCCGGACACAAATGGGAAGATGCAGATATGCATCCCTGATGTCCAGGGACACCAGCCAATCCCCCTGGTGCAGGGCGGCCACGACCGAACGGATTGACTCCATCCTGAATTTGCGCGCCTTCACAAAGGGATTGAGTGCTTTTAGGACCAGAACTGGCCTGACCCTTCTTTGGCACCACGAAGAGGTTGGAGGGACTGGCACAATCCCCCCCTGTTCGGACATCGAACGACGCTCCGGAGGGAGTCTCAAATTGGATGGGAAAAACCTGTCTGGGGGCCGAGTGCTGAACTCTACTTTGTACCCAGAGGACACCACCTCCCGCACCCACTGGTCGGGGGCAACCCATCATGCAGAGGAGGACTTATCCTCCGACTTTTCGGGCTTAAGTTGCCAAGGACGCTTACCGGAGCCAGAGGCAGACTTGCCGGGCCAGAAGTTCCTGCCCGCCTGACCGGGCGCACGAAAAAAACGTTTCTGCCCAGAGGGCTGAGGCCCCTGCTTGCGGCGCTGCTCACACCGCTTGGGCTCCGGAAGAAACATACTCTTCCCCCCAGTGAAATCCTTAATGATTTCATCCAATTGGGGCCCAAAGAGCCGACCACCCTGAAAAGGAAGATCCGTGAGGCCCTTCTTGGACGCGTGGTCACCAGACCAGCGTCGCAGCCACAGCAGACGCCTAATAATGATTGCAAAGACCGACACCTTTGACAACATCGGTACCAAGTCCAGAGCTGCGTCACAGAGGTAACGAAGCCCCTGCACCAGGTGGTCTGCTCGCTGCACGGATTAGGCGAATCTACGCCGCCACGAGCCTCAGTCCACTCCATCGCACACTCCGTGAGTGACTGAGATACCATGACTGACGCCAAGGCCGTTCCCATGGCTGCCCCTGCCACCAGAAAGAGTGCCTTGGACACTGCTTCTGTCCGCCTATCGGCCGGGTCCCTGAAAGAGGGGGACCCCTCCAAGGGAATAGTCATCGCCTTGTCCAGGCGGGCCACTGGCGGATTCACCGCGGGGAGACGAATTTCTGTAACAGGCTGTCATCAAAGGGATAGCACACAGAAAAACGTTTTGGCAGGGTAAAGGAATTTAGCGGACCTTGCCATTCCTTATACACATACTGGTCAAAATGCTGGAGGTAGGGAAACACCTTAGGAGCACGAGAGGGCTTCTTGGACCCAAACGTATAGGCAGACGCCTGTGACTCACCAGCCTGATCCAGGTGTAGTGAATTACGGACGGCCGCGACCAGGGCGCCCACCAGCGCCCTTTCACGTGCCACCGAGGCCCCCTGGTCCTCCTCCCCATCCGAAGGCTCCAGCTCGCCATCTGAGAGCTCTACGGGGATCCCAGTGACCCCCGAGCCCCCTTCCGGCTCCGAGTCCTCCTCAGAGGTTTGCGGGGTAGGGGGACGCTTTTTGGGGCCCCCCTACACTGGTCCAATTCCCCCCGGGCAAAAAACTCTTCCAAGGTAGAGGTTAATTGGTCCAGGGGAACCAGAGGTCCCAGCGCGGCCTGTGCCTCCGCTGACCCCTCCGGAGAAGCAACTGTCGGTTCAGCCGCCATTGTGCCACCGCCAGGACACTTGTGAGGCCTACCAGCCATATGCCCCCACAATGCCACCCCCTGCAGAGCCTCAGGACTGCCCAAGTGGGACCCAGCACCACCGATGCCGCACCCAAGGGAGAGAAGCCAGCAAAACTTGTGGAACCCTGTGTGTATGAAAAGAGGCCACCCTGTCCGCCAATGGCGTCGACCGCGGCTCTGGGAAAATGGCGGCGGACACCGCATGGCATGCGAACAGAGTGGCACGAGCGGCCAGACGAGTGGTAAAGCGGCGATTAGCGGCTGATCGGACGGGTCATCGGGCGGGCGGGGGGGGGGGAGTAAGAACAGGGACCAGTGGACCTGTATCCCCCCACCGGAACGGGCACCGCTAGTCGTCCCCCTTTCCGCCTCAGGGAGGAGGAGGGTGTCACTCACCCATCCAGACGGGCGTAGCGGGTAGCCACCCGGTGCAGACCTTCCTCCCCCCAGGCGGGGAGGGATGCTGCAGGCCAAGTGACCCCTAGAGCAGGCCATAGCCTGGACACTGGGTACGCAGGTGGGGTGTTTATCCCACCAGCCACCCGCATGGAACGGGCAGGATGCGGCGGACCCTGCCAAAGCTAAGGGTGGCTCGCATTCATCGGCCGTGCTGGGGAGATGGCAGGACAATGAATATCCGCGTGGTCCCCAGCCGGGTACTTGATTGCAGTCTTCATCAGAAGGCTTGCGCAAAAAGAAGAGAAAAAGAAGAAAAACTTCAGGGGAACCGCAGTTCCCAGCAGGGAACCAGGTCTAACTCCTTGCACTAGGCAGAAGAAAACTGATATGCTATGCAGGGCTGAGGGGTTATGTGCTGAGTGAGGACGGCCCCCTGGGAGGGGCCAGCTTTGCTTTCTTAACTTTTGTTCTGCCTAGTCTACTCCTAACAAAAGGTACATAACCCACGTGTCATGAATAGAGGCTGCGTCTGTCAATGAACGTAAGAGAAAACTGTATATTCACCTTTTTATGCCAGCAGCTTTTTTCACTGAGCGCTCGCTTGTTCTTTTTTCATTTACACTGTTTTGAATATAGATGGGTATTTTGACAGCTGGAGGTTCCGTTTGTCAGAATACATTACCCGCAGTGGGATATATTTGTCCATTTGCACTTTTAGGACTAGCTCACACTAAATGCAGTCCAGTGCATGTCTAATCTGCATCAAAAATGTATTCACAGTGTTTTCCATGTATTCCAATGGCCCTATGTAAACACCATGTTTTCCATGTAAACACCAAAAACGCACACTGTCCCGAATTTTGAAGTATCAAAATTTTTTAAAACAGAGGAAAAAAAATGCACTGGAATGCATTGAACACGTGTAAGTCTAGGTTCACACCTATGCGTTTTTTACCGCGTTTTGCAGTTTGCAGAAATGCACTACAGTCCATTTACCATGGTTTCCTATGGGGAAGTAGTTCACATCTGTGAATTTTGCAGAGTTGCATTTTTGGAAAAGATCAGGGACTTTTTTTCTCACTGCAGTTTGCATTTTGCATGCCATAGACTCCAATAGAGCTGCACCAGAAATGCAAGTGGTGTTTTTGTGCCGCAATTTGCATTTTTAAATCTGCCTAGCAACAAATCCCCCCCCCCCCCTCAAAAATTAAATTAAAAAACGCAAATCGCGGCAACACCGCGGTAGAAACCCGGGGAAAAAAAATGCGGAAAACGCATCCGAAAGGTGTATGTAAAAACACATCTGGACCACAGAAATTGTGGTATAAACCAGCCCTTAGAGTGGATGGAGGAATCGGTTAGAATTAGATCTATATGAAATATATACATATATGGCCAGCTTAAGGGGTAACGCTACTTTCATTGAAAATAAAAATATCAAATACAAAAAAAAATATTACATATGCAACTGCTACACAAGCCATGTAGTATTTTAATATTAATCAAATTTACCTTTACTCTTCAATCTGCATCGCTGTAATTTTCTGTAAAATTCAATGCAACATGGCTACCTGGAGGCATTCTGTACACAGTTGGTATGCAGAACTTAACCAGAAATGTAATTTCCTGACCACTAGCCCACGGCTTCTCCTATCTCTTCTTTTGTTTGTTATGCTGAAATGTGTCTTTTAAGATACTATGAGTATTGACTGCAGCTGTAATGGTATACTATACATGTATCCTTTTCACTTGCCGACAGTGTACAAAATGGACATTTAAATGCTTTCGTTGAGAGCAAGGCACGCTCTCTCTGCTGTAACTCTTATTTTGTAATTAATAAAGTTACCTTAAAAAAAAAAAAGAATTGTAATTTCCTGCTTGTGTGATTGGATCACTGATTTTCGTAGAGGTCTACACTAGAATAAAAGTTAGATTTTAGGCATCCTCTGCAACAGAAATGTAATTTTTGGTGAGATACTCCCAAAGGGTTAATTATTTCTAAAGGGGTACTGAAACAGCAACTTCCTCATTAGAGCACTGCAAGTCACTCAGCTGATTTATAATGAAAAACTCACTTCCATTTAGAATTAGAATTCAAAGGCACAGAGTGCATCAAACAGCTGTTTCTTCAGAGCAGGTAGGAATCTGCAACAAAGTTTAATAAAATTGCGTATTGTACACTATCCACCCAGGGGGGATTGTTTTTTTCCTCAATAAAAGTGGTGTTACTCTTTAAAGGCTTGTTTACACTAGATGTTGGGGCCATAAAGCCCTGTGGTTGAGCTGTGCTTTTACTGTCCTCCAACCACTACCCCCTTAGCTGCAGAGGCAGCAGTTGGGGTGTACACATGATGTAGCCAGAAGTGAACGGGGCACTCTGAAAGCCCCCAGCAACTGCATGCAATGCACATGGTTGTGGCATGCTGGTGTGGAATTCAAAAGATTGGAGCAGGTGGTGAGAAGGCAATATGACAACATAGGCCAAATAGGCCTCACTGCCTGCTAAATTCTCTCTGAAGAGTAATTCAAAGCCAGATAGCTCTTCAGATACCAGAGCACATGTGAACAAGCTCTAAGGAAAAGACATGACAGAAGCTATTTGAATTTAATATACTGCATGTAGACAGTTCATTCCTACATGCATATTTCACTGTATTCCAGATATTACTGCAGTTCATATACATCTGATATCCTTGAATGGTTGACTTACACTGTGTTATATTACATTTTTGTGCTAAAGTGTATGTTTAAACCAAAAACATTTTTCTTGCCTAGGGTTGAGCAGGTTAAGGATTAAAACCCATCGGTATGTTTTTTTACTGTGTCCCATTGGGGACATTTATTTGCACTTCCTGTCATAGATGCTGAACCGAAATTGAGAGGAAATCTTTACAAAGGGGAATTTCCCTTTCAGACAGTTTTTACCAGAACAGTTGTCCCCACTGGAAGATTTACTCTTAATTCTTGTCCTGAAATTTGTATTTCCCTTCATTTTATGTTCTAGGCACAGCACAGACAGCAATAAGCACTTGGCGGGATTTCTTAGCCTTCCACGCTCCATCCAAAACTAAATAAAACAGTTTCAGCTATGCCTACAATTTAAAGGATATGTGCACTTCCACACAAACTGCACTTATTCTTTTTGCCCCTCCTCCCCTGACCCAACCAATCCCATTCTCCTGGTTGGGAGAAGTAGTGAGATAAGCTTCAAAGACCTCTAAGGGGCTGTACTGCGCAGGAGCAACCAGGAAAAAATAGGATTTCTTGACTTACCGTAAAATCCTTTTCTCTGAGTTCATTGACAGACGCAGCCTCTAATCTTGACATGTGGAGTATGCACCTTTTACCAGGAGTAGACTAGGCAGAACACAGTTCAGACAAAAAGCAAGCTAGCCCTTCCCAGGGGGCAGTCCTCACTCTGCATAAACCCCTCCCGCCCTGCTAGCACACCAGTTCATAACAAGCAGTACACACTCAGAACACAGACGGGTGAGTGCTGCGTCTGTCAATGAACTCAGAGAAAAGGATTTTACGGTAAGTCAAAAAATCCTATTTTCTCTTTCGTTCATTGACAGACGCAGCCTCTAATCTTGACATGTGGGGACGTCCCAAAGCAGTGTCAAACCAAAGAGGGGTTGGCAACACATGAACAACTGTGCCCAACGGAAAACTCTCCAGGAGGCGGCAGACGCGCCTACACCGCTGCCTGCAAAACTTTACGGCCAAAAGCAGCATCTGCAGATGCTGACACATCAACTTTGTAAAACTTAGCAAAGGTGTGCACGGAGGTCCAAGTGGCCGACTTGCACACCTGAGACACCGACGCTTGGTGTCGGAAAGCCAAGGAAGTACTAATCGCCCTGGTGGAATGAGCCGTGACCGGAAAGGGGGGTTTTTAACCCCGAACCTCATACGCACGGGTCACGGTCTGTCTAATCCAACGCGAGATAGTGGCCGACGAGGCCGCCAGTCCTTTGCGCGGGCCATCCGGCACCACGAACAACGAATCCGACTTCCGAAAGAAGGCCGTGACTGACAAATACACCCGCAGAGCCCTCACCACATCCAGGGAGTGGATGAGACGGGTGCAGACACAAGGAAGGAAGGACAATGTCCTCATTAATGTGAAAAGAGGAAACCACCTTCGGAAGGAACGAAGGAGAAACGCGAAGCACCGCATTGTCCTTGTGCAGGACCAAGTAAGGAGACCTACAGGACAAAGCCGCCAACTCAGACACCCGCCTGTAGGATGTGATGGCCACCAAGAAGGCCACCTTTTGCGAAAGCAACCGCAAAGAGATGTCTCTGATCTTTTCATATGGCGGATTCTGCAGTACTGAAAGTACCAGGTTCAGATCCCACTGCGCCAGGGGCGACCACACCTGAGGCGCCACATGACGTACCCCCTGTACAAAGGTACGAATCAAAGAGTGCGTCGCTAACGGACGCTGGAAAAGAATCCCTAGGGCAGAAATCTGCCCCTTGATGGTACTCAAAGCCAGCTTTTGATCCAGGCCTTGCTGAAGAAAGGCCAGAACACGAGTCACTGAAAAGGAACGGGGGTTCAACCCCCCAGCCTCACACCAAGCAATATAAGCCTTCCAGGTGCGGTGATAGATCTTGCATGACGTGGACTTACGTGCCTTAAGCATGGTGGGGATCACTGACTCAGAGACCCCCCTATCCCTCAATACCTGGGATTCAATGGCCAGGCCGTCAAAGCCAGCGAGTGTTAAGCAGGGTGCAGGATGGGCCCCTGCGACAGCCGATCTTCGCGTAGCGGAAGCCGCCAGGGAACATCCATTACCATCCGTACCACGTCGGCGTACCATGGACGCCGAGGCCAATCCGGAGCCACCAGGATAGCCGGAATCCCCTCCACTTCTATCCTGCGCAACAAGGGTGGAAGAAGCTTGAGAGGCGGGAAGGCGAAAAGGAGCCGGTACCGAGACCACGGAGCCACAAGGGCATCCACAGCGTCCACCCCCGCCACAAGGAACATAGCCTTGGACACCGCCTCCGTCCGCCTGTCGGCAGGATTCTTAAAAGACGGAGAGGAGAGCCCTCCATCGGAATCGTGGTAGCCTTGTTCAGACAGGCCACCGGAGTGTCCACCACGGGGGACACCCACTTCTGCACCAAGCTATCCTCAAAAAGATAGAGCACAGAAAAGCGTTTAGGCAATGTGAACGAATTCTGAGGACGCTGCCATTCCTTGTAGACAAACGGGTCAAAGTATGGCACATAAGGGAAAACCCAAGGAGTCCGAGCCAGCCTATAGGACCCAAAGGCGTAAGCCCCCTCTTGCGACGTCCCGGCCTGGCCCAAATGCAGCGTCCCGCAGACGGCAGCCACCAGGGAGCCCACCAGCGCCTTTTCCCACGCTATGGTGGCCCCCTGCTCCTCCTCACCATCAGAAGGGTCCAATTCCCCATCTGACAGGTCCACGGGGGTCCCTGAGATAACATAACCCCCTTCTGGCTCCGAATCCTCCTCAGAGGATGGGGGAGGGGGTGGACGCTTCTTCGCCACCCCCCTACTACAGACCGGGTTCCACCCGGGCGAGTTTGTCTGGTGGGACTACAAGTCCCAGCGCTGCCGGAGCCTCCGCGGAGACTTCTGGAACCGACATACCCGGTTCAGCCGCCATGTGCCACCCCCCGGACTCTAGTGAGGCCTAGAGGCCGCACCCCCACCACAGGCCACCCCTCAGTCAACCCCGCACAGCGGGCCGGAAATGCACCGGAGGACCCGCACTGTGCTGCTACCAGCACCCAGGGAGAAGCCAGCTATACTATACTGCTACTGCTGCTGTGCTGCCGCTGCTGAGCTCCCCCACACGCGTCGAGCGTGCCGTCCAGAATGAGGAAAACGGCACCAAAGCCCATGTTATAAGCTCATCAGGAGACCAACCAAAAATGACCACTGTAGCAAACACTAGAGGCCAGACCACCACCAAGATGGCCGCGACTCCGGCAAAATGGCGGCCGGCCACGAAAAAATGGTGGCAATCGCCGCATGGTCGGGGGGCACGAAAACAGCAGCATTGAGGTGGAAGCGGCGGGATGCGGTGCGGGGAAGAACGACCGGAACCTCCCTCGCCTAAACGGAGGGGCGGGGGAAGATAGGGCACCCACCAGCCCCCCCCCCCCCAGCATACTCACCCTTCCAGACGGGCGCAGCGGGTAGCCACCCAAGACAGGCCTGTCGCCCCTACAGGTGGGGAGGGAGCTGTCGGCCAAGCGACGCCTCGACGCGAGCCGCAGCCCGGTCACTGAGCGCGCCGGCGGGACGAAGCTATGTACATCCCTTGCGAAACGCGTTGACGTCACGTCCGTCCATGACGTCGGACGGTGCTCGGGATACGGAAGACGCCCAGAACAGCATGGAGAGGACGAAGCCGGCATGAGTCACAGCGAACGGGGTCACTGTGAAGACCGAGGGATTTGGCACTGGAGGAGTGAGCTCAGTGGAGAGGTAAGCGATAGGAGTAGATATCCTATTGCAAATAGGGCACATAGTGCGATCGCATAATTGCCACAACTGCTTTCTAGCCATGATCCTCCCGAGCTCTGCACCCTAGGGGATGCTCCCTCCATACTCAGAGTGTACTCAGAGTGTAGCCTATTATAGGTTTTCACCACGGACTTTGATCGAAGTGCCTACCCTCTAACATCACAGCATTGATCATCATACAAGACCCCCACAGTATGAGATAAGCAGGACAACACTGTGAGCCGCACACGCTCCATCCTTATACAGCCCATTAGGACTGCATCTTACATCTCAGCTCTGCCGAAACTCCGTCACTCATTTGGGTCAGACAATACTGAGTATTTCTCAGGCTGTTCATACGAGGATTTACTCATATATGAGGAGAAAGCTATATGACACAGGGGTGATGCAGGATTTATGATCCCCCTTTTTAACCTCTTCATAAGTCATTCCCTCCATGAACCTAGAAGTGTAAGAGACACAAATCCTCATAAAGGAGCCGTCCACATCCTAAGGGTCACATAAAATATAAACTCCATCTGGAAGGATAGACTTACAATTGAGCAATTCAGCTCTCTCCATTGGGCTCTTCTTCAGCTGACCTGGAATTTTCAGAACCTCCATATTGGAGATCATTTTGGGTTACACACTCCGGCAGGGGTATCCTAAAATATAGGTCACAACCATGAAACACTGAGATAACTGGTGCCACCACACACTTCTACCCCCAATGACACGGGGGGGACCTGTACAGCTCTGGAGGCCCAGGTATTCTAGTCCTGCTGACGTCCCGACGTCTATTTATGTTGTATGTTATATGTATCCCCATGTGTGGTAATTGTCCGTGGTCCCACACTTCATGTTCCCCCCAGTGTGTGGCAATGAACTGAGCTGTAAAATACGGCTCTTATTCGATTGTATATTTTATTACATTGTACC
Source organism: Glandirana rugosa (assembly GCA_018402905.1). Lineage (NCBI taxonomy): Eukaryota > Metazoa > Chordata > Amphibia > Anura > Ranidae > Glandirana > Glandirana rugosa. Next base: position 6,733 of record BLSH010333614.1, on the reverse strand, counting down.
TAATAAATAGAATCTACATTTTAGTAGCGACCTGGATCACTTATATGACGTATATAGAGCCACTTTTGTCCCAATCTGGGACTGTTTTTTGTATAGTTGTTGTCGGGCTACTTTACGTCTCGCCTACAGTACAGACCAAAAGTTTGGACACACCTTCTCATTCAAAGAGTTTTCTTTATTTTCATGACTAAGAAAATTGTAGATTCACACTGAAGGCATCAAAACTATGAATTAACACATGTGGAATTATCTTCATAACAAAAAAGTGTGAAACAACTGAAAATATGTCATATTCTAGGTTCTTTAAAGTAGCCACCTTTTGCTTTGATTACTGCTTGGCACACTCTTGGCATTCTCTTGATGAGCTTCAAGAGGTAGTCATCTGAAATGGTCTTCCAACAGTCTTGAAGGAGTTCCCAGAGATTCTTAGCACTTGTTGGCCCTTTTGCCTTCACTCTGCGGTCCAGCTCACCCCAAACCATCTCGATTGGGTTCAGGTCCGGTGACTGTGGAGGCCAGGTCATCTGGCGCAGCACCCCATCACTCTCCTTCTTGGTCAAATAGCCCTTACACAGCCTGGAGGTGTGTTTGGGGTCATTGTCCTGTTGAAAAATAAATGATGGTCCAACTAAACGCAAACCGGATGGAACAGCATGCCGCTGCAAGATGCTGTGGTAGCCATGCTAGTTCAGTATGCCTTCAATTTTGAATAAATCCCCAACATTTCTAAGGCAAGAAATCACACTTATTAAACCTGACAGGGCACACCTGTGAAGTGAAAACCTTTTCAGGTGACTACCTCTTGAAGCTCATCAAGAGAATGCCAAGAGTGTGCCAAGCAGTAATCAAAGCAAAAGGTGGCTACTTTGAAGAACCTAGAATATGACATATTTTCAGTTGTTTCACACTTTTTTGTTATGCATATAATTCCACATGTGTTAATTCATAGTTTTGATGCCTTCAGTGTGAATCTACAATTTTCATAGTCATGAAAATAAAGAAAACTCTTTGAATGAGAAGGTGTGTCCAAACTTTTGGTCTGTCCAAACTTTTGGTCTGTACTGTATATGGTATAACAGGTCAATACTGATTATTTCATTATATTAGCAGTCACACTACTGCTTCTTGTTTAGATAATATGGCGGGACGTTTAACCCGCCGGCCGCCCCGCACGGAACGGGGCCCGATGCGGCCGACCCCGCAGGCAGCTAAGGGACGGCTCGCATCCGTCGGCCGTGCTGGGGAGACTACCTGGACCTAAAGATCTCCAGCATGTCACCCAGCCGGCTACTTGATTGCATTCTTCATCATATCTTGAGAAAAAACTAAGAAATTGGGGAACCGCAGGTCCCAGCAGGGAGCCTAGGTGCTACTCCTTGCACTAGACAGAAAAAACTGGTGTGCTAGCAGGGCGGAGGGGGTTATGCAGAGTGAGGAGCGCCCCCTGGGAGGGGCTAGCTTGCTTTTTGTCTGAACTGTGTTCTGCCTAGTCTACTCCTGGTAAAAGGTGCATGTCACCCCACATGTCAAGATTAGAGGCTGTGTCTGTCAATGAACAAAAGAGAAAGAGGACTTGCGGCACTGGATGTAAACAAACACAAGAGGCTGCAGGCACTGAATCTCAATATGTATGCATCCGTGAAAGGGGAGGGTGGGATCTGTTAGTTCAAGGGGCAAAAAGAATACGTGCACATTGTACGTTTAAGAAAAAACTAATTATTTATTAACAGACACAAAACTTTTCTTACCTCAGGACTTTGCTGTGGCTGATCGGCAGGGCTCTCAAGCTCATCTAATATCTGTATTTTCCTGCAGTCTGCATTCCATGATCCCAAAAGTCTGAAGGATTTTCCTTCTTGCCTCTGCAACAAGGATACAACAAATGTTCAGGAAAAACTAGTTCAAACTACTCATGTACATAAGATGGTATCTACTTAGTCAGTTTCTAACTCCTTTAGGCCTCATACACACGGGCGTTAAAAAAACGAGCTGTAACGTCGGTACCGACGCCAGGAAAAAAGCCACGTTAAAAACACGATTTCATCAGCGTTTTGCATTGGCGTCAATGCATGTTTTTCCGCGCTAGCTTTCATCTGCGTTTCTCTGCCTCTATTCCAAATCAATTTCTCATTCTGTCTCTCATAGTTGAAGTGTACCTATGATGAAAATTACAGGCCTCTCTCATCTTTTTAAGTGGGAGAACAATTGGTGGCTGACTAAATATTTTTTTGCCCCACTGTATATTTTGAGATAGTGGGCATTTGCCTGTTTAGGCATCGCTGCAGACATGTGAATATTGTTGTTTGCCTATGGATTGTATGCCATTTTCGGTTGGTTAGAATATATGTGATGTCTAATCATTAGATAAGCACGTGTCTTTTGACGCCATTGCTCTCCTCCGGACTCCACTACAGCCACCTTTACACCTTTGGGACTACTTTATATATACATACATTTTTTTGATGAGATAAGAGACCTCAATGGTCCGTTTTCTTTCTCTATATATTATTTTTTATTTTTTACTTTTACAAAGACCCCTTAGAGACCTCAGTCTTTAATTGGCTTCCACAGCATGGATTGATTTCCCCTGTTTTCTGCACTATAAGGTAATCATCATATATATACTTTGGGATGATATCAGTAATAGAGACTATGAAAATATTATGATTACAAAATATTGTTATCAGTAATTGTTGGTGATCAGATCTAATTGTATAACGATACCACTAGTATAAGAATGTCCTAGAAATAGGATATTGTATTGATATGTCTATTCTATATTTTATCAGACTGTTTCTATCCACCTAGGGATCATATTCCCCAATTTGATTCTTGTTTCCATGAAGAAGCCATACCAGGCGAAACGCGTTGGGAAAGAATCCCACACCTTCCATCCTCGTGCCTCCGACCTTTACCATTAATGTCTGCATGCTTGTTTGGATCTCAAGGGAGAGCACTGATCTCAGGGGTTATGTATTTATCTATGCCTATGGGAGGAATATAGTGGACAATGTTTGTTTGTTTCTATAAGCCCTATTGATGGGCAGGTTTTTAATGTGGACTAATAAATATTTTTAAGCATTGATGTTATCATTCGTTCTTTCAGAGGTGGGGCCGACCAGCACTTTTAAAGTCCCATTATATTCTACTGGGGTCTCACTACCCTGTGTAATTAGTTCTATGCCTTTCTAGGGATGTGGTGCTGGTCACAAGTATTGGTCTGTGCCTAATTTGGTTTTCAGGTTTTTAAAATATTTAATTAAATCAGCTCCGGCATCTTCTCCCCCCTCTCCGGCGTGTTCTTTCTTCTGCAGGCTTTCTGTCTTCTGAGGGGTCTTCTGCTCTTTTGCCGCTGTCTTCTCCCTCTCTCTTCTGGAGATGTTGACTCGTCGCTCTCTCCCACTCGAATGCCTGGTCCATGCTGCGCGTTGCTTTATATTGGCATGGGGCGGGGCCACCCGCTGACGTCATCTGGAGGCCCTGCCCCTTATGACGGCACATCCCGGAGCAGGCTGTGATGTCATAAGGGGGCGGGGCCTTCACCCCATGCCAATATAAGGCAATGCGCAGCACGGACTCGCATTCGAGTGGGAGAGAGCAACGAGTTAACATCTCCAGAAGAAAGAGGGAGAAGACAGCGGCAAAAGAGCAGAAAACAGAAAAACCCTCAGAAGACAGAAACCCCACAAAAGAGCAGAAGAAAGAGGAGGCCAGAGAGATAGAAAAGCCGGAGAGCGGGAAGAAGACGCCGGAGCTGATTTAATAAAATATTTTAAAAACCTGTGTAGTGTGTTTTTTGGACACTTATTTTTTTTCATGTGAATGGGTAGGGGTACAATGTACCCCATACTCATTCACATAGAGTGGGGGTCAGGGATCTGGGGGCCCCTTGTTACAGGGGGCTTCCAAATTCCGATAAGCCCCCTCCCGCAGACCCCAACAACCAACGGCCAGGGTTGTCGGGAAGAGGCCCTTGTCCTCATCAAAATGGGGACAAGGTGCTTTGGGGTGGGGCGCACAGGGCCCCCCTGCCCCAAAGCACCAAACTCCCCATATGGGGGCATGCGGTCTGGTATTGTCCAGAAGGAAGGGGGCGCTCGCTCGTCCCCACCCCCTTTCCTGGCCTGCCAGACTGCGTGCTCGGATAAGGGTCTGAATTTTGGGGGGCCCCACACCATTTTTTTGGTGTTAGGGGTTCCCAGTAAAATCCATACCAGACCAAAGGGTCTGGTACCCCTTGGGGGGGAACCCCATGCTAATTTTTTTTTTAATTTTTGTTGGGGTTGCCCTTCAAGATCCTCTGCATACAAGTTGTATCACAGGTTGGATCATCATGATCCATAGGGAACCATTGATTTTGAATAGAATGCCTGATGAGACTTAACGCTGTGCACTAAACGTTAAGCCACGTTTTTGAGCTTTTACTGGCGTCAGCGCCAAAACAGCTCTATCGCTGCAGCTTCCGAATGAGCTGGTCCTGCGTTCTTCAAACAGCTTAAGAACGCCAATGCCACTTACAGCTCAAAAACATCACCGTATGTATGAGGCCATTGAATAACATGGAGAGGTTTTTTTAATGTGTATGTGAACAGTTCTGACCACAGTCACTAGCACTTATCACTGCCCATGAAAGATAAAACAATGCAGGACTGGCTGTAAATGACAAATTGGTCAGCCTTGCTGTTTCTTTGTCACTGAGAAATGCCAAGGTGACAAACATGTCTGGATGTGTGAAAGTAACAGGTAAAGGTCAATGGCTTTTTATGACTATAAAATGCTCTTAGTAAAGCCTTTAAAACTAACTGATCCATTTATGGAGTGCAGCAAAAAAGCACATATTAACATGAAACGTCATACTGGTAAAGATTTTGTTCAGGCCTGGCTTAATGAAGATGATTGCTGTTATTAACCACTTGCCGACCGCATAACTACTATAAGCGGCGACAGAGTGTCTCTGCCCCGCGAATCGCCACTTATAGTCGTCACTTGCGTGCATGACGGCTCGTGCCAGCCGCACGCTCCCTGAGCGGGGCCGCGGGTCGGGCGGACTTGATGTCCGCCGTTGACCTGTGAGGCCTGTAATAAAGCCAGAACGGGGAACCTCCGATGTAAACACGGCAGATCCCCATTCTGACAGGCGGCATGTCAGAGATCTACTGATTCCTGTACTCGGGATCAGTTAGATCTCTGGTGCACCTGGCAGCCCAGTCCCCATACAGTTAGAACACACACAGGGAACACAGTTAACCCCTAGAGCGCCCCCAGCAGGTTAACCCCTTCCCTGCCAATGACATTTATACAGTAATCAGTGGATATTTAAATTTCTGATCGCTGTATAGATGTCATTGGTCCCACAAAAGTGTCAAAAATGTCCATGTCTGCCCCAATATCGCAGTTCCGATAAAAATTGCAGATCACCGCCATTACTAGTAAAAAAAAGAAAGAAAATTGTAAAAACGCCAGAAATTAATTCTCATGGTTTGTAAACACGGCAACTTTAGCGCAAACCAATCAATATACGCTGATTACTATTTTTTTTAACAAAAATATGAGGTAGAATATAAATCGGCCAAAACCGATGAATAAATTTGTTTTTTATATATATTTTTTTTTTTTTAGATATGTATTTTAGCAAAAAGTAAGAAATTGTTTTTTTTTGCGAAATTGTTGCTCTTTTTTTGTTTATATCGGTGATCAGAAATGGCGCAGAGGTGATCAAATACCTCCAAAAGAAAGCTCTATTTGTGGGAAAAAAAGGACGCAAATTTAATTTGGGTGCAATGTTGCGCGACCGCGCAATTGTCAGTTAAAGAGACGCAGTGCCGAATCGCAAAAAGTGCTCTGGTCCTAAGGTGGGAAATCCTTCCGGTCTTTATGTGGTTAAAATGTGTATATTGCTGTCAATTTTCCAACCTGGCAGTTACCAGCTTAGAGTAAACCTGTGTCCAGATCATACACACTATAATATTTACATATTCTGAAAAAAATGAAAAGCACTTTGAAACAAGCAACTCATTTGACTATGTATCTATAAGCATTGTGGAGAAAATCATTTTGAAATTTAACATCCCTCTAGCTACAGTGGGGAAAATAGTTATTTGATCCTCAGTTTTTTTTAAGTTTGCTCACTTACAAAGAAATGAAGAGTCTACAATTATCATCAAGAGTCATCATTGTTATTATGGGTTTGGCAGCCAGCCTACCTCAGGCTGGGACCCTAATGGAATGTGCTGCTAGCTGTTTCTGCTGGTCTGGACATTTGATCATGTCCACCTCTGTAAGTTGAACACGCCAAAATATTGTATAGATATTGTCATTATTTGCAATTTCAGTAGAGCCAATACAATTTTTGCTGTGTGCTCTTTTTATTTATATACAGTATGTAGGATTGACACCGTTCAAACGTTGGAAGTTTTCTGGTGGATATGCAATTCTTTATAAGATGCAATGTTTGATTGTCCCTGCCCCCTGCGAGGCCAGCAGCAGACGATTACAATTTATCAGGACATGGACTGTATAGATCAGCCATTTGAATCTATTGTATAATAAAGATTTTCTACTTTTATAAAAAATATTTTTTTTTCTATTTGTGCGAATTCCATTGCTGCAACAAAGTCCCATAGGAGTTAGCTTTTCTAGAAGATAATTTTTATCAAAGGTGTATTTTAACCACTTGAATACAGGACGTTTATACCCCCTTCCTGCCCAGACCAATTTTCAGCTTTCAGCGCTC
>BLSH010333613.1:852660-877384 GCA_018402905.1 Glandirana rugosa | reverse complement strand
CCATTACACAGTCGCTAGAGATCCGGGGAGTCGTCGCAAAGAAAAAGGCACAGCCGTATGTGTCCGACACCCCTCTACACCGTCCGGTAAACCTCACAGTTAGCTCAACTAACCGTGGCAATGGATCCGGCAAAAACTGGTGCCCAAAACTGAACTGCATATTCCAGATGAGGTCTTACTAATGATTTGTACAGGGGCAAAATGATGTCGCTCTCTCTCTGGAGTCCATACCTCTCTTAATACAAAAAAGGATTTTACTCGCTTTGGAAACCTTAGCAAACTCGGTAAGGATAAGCTACTATGTGGGTCCTATCGTTCCATATCTCTCTTAAATAACAACGCAAAAATCCTTGCTCTCAGGGCGCATGTGCGGCATGGAGGCGAGCGGACACGCCTGAACAGAGCTCCAGACCCGCTTGTGGAAACGGCCTAGGTAACGGTGCCAATCAACTCGATTGACACTCCAAATGGCCTGCCACATCTCCCCACAGCCTGTGTATGCCGACACGGAAAAAGAAACGCTGCTGAGGGGCCTAGAGATCGCTGACACATTACCTCCTCAGAGCCCAGGAACAAAAAAAGATGGCGGGACACGGCGCCAGCTCTAAAGCCGCTCCTGCAGTTGCAGATGTGTCTCGCCTTACAGAGCCACAGACACTATCACATCAGACGGCAGAGGACAGTGAGTACCCCCCCTTAACGAAGTCTGATCTGGACCACAGCCTAGACGCTCTTTGCTCCAAACTGTTTACTAAATTTCAATGTGAACTACAGAAATCCACAGCTATCATGTCGCAGGAAATTGCCTCCCTGGGATCCCGCACAGATATGCTGGAAAAGGAGCACCACAAGCTTGCTATAGCATACAATGATCTGTACAGGGATCATGAGGCTCTCTCAAATGCTTTTACACAATTACAGGCACATGTGGAGGATTTGGACAACTGAAATAGACGTAACAATCTCCGCATAAGGGGGCCCGAGTCCATCACGGATCTAACCACTTAGTTAGTGGTTCAGTCCAGGTCGACAACTGGCAGGCGGTGCGGTACAACTGGATCAGGCAAACGGATGGTCGGGTACAGGCAGGGTCATTAACAGGCAGGCAGGTGAGGTACAGAAGGAGCAGGCAATCGGATGGTCGGGTGCAGGCAGGGTCGTTAACAGGCAGGCAGGTAAGGTACAGAAGGAGCAGGCAATTGGATGGTCGTAGACAAGCTGGGGGTCGGTGCGGGCTGAGTTCAAGCAGACGTGGGTTCAGGCCGGGTCACAGGTAATCAGGAAGCTCAGAACGGGTAGCTCAGGAACACAGTAACGCTGTAGAACGGACAGCATTTGCTACAGGAAGCAGGAAGTTTAAATAGAGCTGCTGCTGCTCCGTGAATTAGAGGAAACCACAAGCAACTGCCATCAACCCTTAGCAAAGTCTTTTTCTAACATTGCCCCCCCCCCCCCAAGGGGCAGCCTCCGGATGCCTATCTGGACGCTCTTTTCCGGGTTGTTTCTCCAAAAAGTCCTGACCATCTCCTGGGCATGTGGATTGCTCTCCGGCTCCCATGAATTTTCCTCAAGGCCATAACCTTTCCATTTCACCAGGAACTGCATTCCTCCAGCTCTTCTTCTGCAATCGAGGATGGATTCCACCTTAAACTCCTCCTCTCCATCAATTACCACCGGTTCGGGCGGAGCCGACCTTCGTCCTGGAAACAGGTCCTTGGTCACTGGCTTTAGAAGGTGAACATGGAACACCGGGTGGATCTTGAGCGAGGACGGCAGATCGAGTTCATAGGCCACCTTGTTAATTCTCCTTTTTACTGGGAAAGGTCATATGAATTTCGGTCCCAGCTTTTTGGACGGACAAGAGAGTCGTAAGTTAGTGGTCCCCAACCAGACCTGATTGCCGGGCTGTAGGTCAAGCTCTCCGCGTCTCTTCCTATCATAGCATTCCTTATTGCGCTCCTGGGTCTGCGCAAGGGTCTCCTGCAGCATCTTGTTGTTGTTTTCCAGGAACTTGGTGATCTCCTGTGTGGCCGGGATGGCACTTTCCGGGACGGAAACAGGCAGGAATGTGGGATGGTAAACGAGATTCGCCCAAAATGGAGACTTGCTTGGTGGCAGAATGGATGGAATTGTTGTAGGCGAACTCGGCTAGTGGTAACAAGGAGACCCAGTCGTCTTGAGAGTAGGAAGAGTAACATCGGAGGTATTGCTCCAGAGTCTGGTTGGTCCTTTCTGTTTGGCCATTAGACTGCGCGTGATATGCCAACTTGATTCCTAGAATAGAGCACAAGGATCTCCAGACCCGGGATGTGAACTGCACCCCTCTGTCAGATACCACACTTTTCGGGATGCCATGTAGACGGATAATCTCCGGAATGAAGACTTTGGCCGTTTCTGTGGCCGAGGGATTGCCCCTCATCGGGTTAAAATGTGCCATCTTCGTGAGGCGGTCGACCACCAGGAAGATGGTTGTGTAGCCTGCGGATGGGGGCAATTCCACAATGAAATCCATTGAGATCTGTGCCCACGGGCGTTCGGGGATAGGCAATGGGTTTAATAGACCCCAGGCTCTGGTTCTTTCCACCTTGTTCCTAGCACAGACAGGACAGGCATTGACATAGTTCTTACAGTCCTCTTTCAACTGTGGCCACCAAAAGGTGCGAGCAAGTAACTCTGTAGTCTTTCGATGGCCGAAGTGCCCGGCTAAATGATGGTCATGGCAGAGTTCAAGGGCAGACAGGCGAAGCTCTTCTGGCACGAAGACTTGTGTAACCGACCACCATACTCCATCCTTGAGGGTAATTCCAGGAACTATGGGCATGGTGGAGCTGGCCAACGTTTGCCTGATCCGGGTCAACAGATCTTCTCGGATTAACAGGAAGTGGTGCGCTGGTAGGATGGTGTCAGGAGGGGGAGCTTTTGCGGTTTCAGAAAACATCCTTGACAGCGCATCTGGCTTGACATTCTTGGATCAGGGCCGGTATGTAATGTGTAGGTTAAATCTTGAAAAGAACAGGGCCCATCGTGCTTGGCGGGGCCTGAGCCTCTTGGCAGTTCTAAGATACTCCAAGTTCTTGTGGTCTGTGAAGACCAAGACTGGATGAGTAGCCCCTTCCAAAAGATACCGCCATTCTTCTAGGGCGGATTTAATGGCAAGAAGCTCCCTGTCACCCACATCGTAGTTTCTCTCGGGGGGAGAGAGCTTCCGTGAGAAGAAGGCGATAGGGTGCAGGGACGCCTTAGGCCCGTCTTTGGGACAAGACTGCCCCGACGGCGGTCTCCGAAGCATCCACCTCCAAGATATAGGGCCGTGTGGAATCGGGGTGCTTGAGAACAGGTGCCGAGGTGAATAGTCTCTTCAAGGTTTGGAAGGCACCTTGTGCCTCCGGGGTCCAGGCGAAGCGGGTGCCCTGTTTGGTTAACTGTGTTATCGGGGAGATCACAGCAGAGAAGCCCCGGATGAACTTTCTGTAAAATATGGCAAAGCCAATGAAGCGTTGTACCGCCTTCTTGTCCGCCGGTGGGGGCAAGTCCAAGATAGCTGCGACTTTTTGGGAGTCCATTGTTGTGCCAGAAGTAGAAATATGGAACCCCAAGAAGGCGATCTCAGTGCGTTCAAAGGCACATTTTTCGGTCTTGGCATACAGGCCGTGCTGTCGTAGGCGGCTGAGTACACGCCTGACATGCTTCCGGTGCTCCTCAAGGGAGGGGGAGAAGATCAAGATATCATCCAGATATACTACCACAAATTGGTCCAGAAAGTCCCTGAAGATATCATTGACCAGGTGCTGGAACGTGGCCGGGGCATTGCAAAGCCCAAAGGGCATGACCAAATACTCAAAGTGACCAAATCGTGTGCGGAATGCCGTCTTTTATTCATCCCCCTCCCGTATGCAGATCAGCTTGGTAAACACGGCTGCAGAGCCGAGGCGCTGAAACAGTTCCGGAACCAGAGGCAGGGGGTATCTGTTTTTGATTGTGACTTTATTAAGCTCCCGGTAGTCGATACACGGCCGAAGAGTGTGATCCTTTTTCTCAACGAAAAAGATCCCAGCTCCTGCTGGGGACGTGGAAGGCCTGATGAAACCCTTCTGCAGGTTCTCCTCGATATAGGCTTTGAGAGCCACAAGCTCCACTTCGGAGAGCGGGAAAATCCTGCCGAAAGGGATCTCGGCTCCAGGCAGCAGGTCTATCGGGCAATCGTAAGGCCGATGTGGAGGTAGGGTGTCTGCTCCCTTCTTGCTGAAGACATCCCAGAAATCTTGGTACGCCTCAGGAACAACAAGACGAGTCTCCTGGTCTGGGTAAGGGTTGATGGAGAGTACCGCTGGCGGTGCTCTCTGAGCAGGTGGAAATCTATTATTCCGACAGTAAGAGGACCGGAACCGGACTTCACCCCCGTTCCAGTCAATATGAGGACTGTGTGCTCGAAGCCATGGGAGGCCCAGGATCACGGGACTCAACGGGGAGGCGATGGCATCCAGCACAAGTAACTCGGTGTGGCCTTCAGCCGTCCGGGCCAGCAAGGGAAAGGTTTCCTGAATCACTGCGCACGATTTGATGGCCGACCCATCGGCCAAGCGGATCGACAATGTGCGTTCCTTGGGTCTAAGAGGGACGCGGTGCTGGGCAGCAAATGACAGGTCTATAAAGCAGCTGCATGCTCCCGATTCCAGGATGGCCGACACTTGAATGTCCTTGTCGGGGAGCTGCAGCAAGATGCAGAGGGTCAGGTGAGGCTGGGAACTCTGTAATGACAGCACCTCCCCTAGGGCTGGAGTGGGTTTCTTGCCAGCCTTGGCGGAGCAGCTATTGATGAGATGACACGAGCTGCCACAGTAGAGGCACAAGTTGCAGTCCATCCGCCGCTGGTGTTCCTCTCGGGATAAGGATGGGTAGAAGGATCTAGCCCGCCTAGACCCAGGGTGGTCTCGTGGAGAGGAGGTTGCTGCTGAGCTGAGACCTTGAGAGGTATGTGCTTGGGAAGTCATCCAGGCAGGGCACAGGGACACTGTGGCCCTCTCTGCGCTGCGCTCTCGCAGGCGACGGTCTATCTGGAAGGCCAGATCAATTAGCGCTTCCAGGGTATGGGGAACCCCAACACGTGCCAGCTCATCCTTGAGCGCTTCGGAGAGTCCCAGCCGGAACTGGTGGCATAGGGCTGCACCATTCCAAGCAATATCAGCGCTCCAATGCCTGAATTCGGATACATAATCCTCCACAGGGCGGCTACCCTGCTGGAGGGCATGGAGCGTGGCTTCTGCGGTGGTGGCCAGATGTGGATCCTCGTATAGCCGGGCCATAGCCTGGAAGAATCCGTCCAAAGTGGAGACCTCAGGAGCCTTTTGCTCCAGTAGCCGATGAGCCCAGGCCTGTGGGTCATTCTGGAGGAGGGAGATTACCAGGCCCACTTTGGTGGTCTCCAGGGAGAACGTGTGGGGCTGGAGAGCGAAATACAGATAGCAGGCACTGCGGAAGGCCCTAAACTTCCTGCGGTTCCCCGTAAACCGCTCAGGCATAGGTACCTTAGGCTCTGTGGGCAGAGTCACTATGGTACGGGGAGGTGTGTGCCCCCTGCTGGAGGGATTAGGAGCGGCCAAATCCTGCACTTGATCTTCCAGGCGTGCATATCCTTCCTGCAGGTTTTGCACTGATGGGTTAGTCCAGCAAGGTGTGTGCATAGCTCCTTCATGGGAGAGGGCCCCGGCGCAGACTCTGACATGGCTGTCCGTTTCTGTCACGTACCTGGTGGTAGAGTCTGGCTTATGCGGGGGCAACCTCTCTTGTGGCCCTGGTTCAAGAACCCCTGGTAGTGTAGACAGGGAGCTCTGGAGCACAGGGGGGCACGAGGGCTGGACAATCTTCAGGTGGTAATCAGAAGTCCACAGAAGCTCGTGCAAGGCAGGAGAGTAGTGGTTCAGTCTGGGTCGACAACTGGCAGGCGGTGCAGTACAACAGGATCAGGCAAACGGATGGTCGGGTACAGGCAGGGTCGTTAACAGGCAGGCAGGTGAGGTACAGAAGTAGCAGGCAATCGGATGGTCGGGTGCAGGCAGGGTCGTTAACAGGCAGGCAGGTAAGGTACAGAAGGAGCAGGCAATTGGATGGTCGTAGACAAGCTGGGGGTCGGTGCGGGCTGAGTTTAAGCAGACGTGGGTTCAGGCCGGGTCACAGGTAATCAGGAAGCTCAGAACGGGTAGCTCAGGAGCACAGTAACGCTCTAGAGCGGACAGCATTTGCTACAGGAAGCAGGAAGTTTAAATAGAGCTGCTGCTGCTCCAGGAATTAGAGGAAACCACAAGCAACTGCCATTAACCCTTAGCACAGTATTTTTCTAACAAAGATACAGATGGGGCTTTCCATTTAAATTGATCGTTCCCCACAATGGCTCCACAAAGACCCCCTTCATCCCCTAGGATTTCACCTCTTTGGAGCACACCCTCACCCAGAGATGGTTGCAGAACGCGTCATGAGGTTGGAAACTTGTTTGATCACAGACCACAAGTTGGCTTGTTAGTTCTTGGCAGTACGCTTACACTTAATCTTAGTATATTTCAGATCAAGACCACAGTTATGCTTCACTTTTATTATCATTCCTTTTTTGCTACCATCATTTGTTCCACACAACTGGAACCCCCCCGTTTTTTTTTTTCTTTTTTCCCCCCTCTAATACACTATTCCAAGGTGTGATATGAAAAGAAACCATAACGATCCAGACATTTAACATTATAGTTTGTGGGCAGCACGAGACATTATGATTGAGACGCGCCTGCCATTTGCTGGTTACTGCAGCTAACATCACATCTTATTGATTAATTTGAGACGATATCAGCTGCAATAACAGCGTAAATCTCCTTCCTCTCTACCTGACTAACATCGCCATCTAGAGGGCTGAAGGAAAAATACGATGACACCTTGGATTAGTTTGACACATATCACTCTCAGGTTTGTTCTTGTTTTCTTCTGGTCAAGCTTGCTGCGAACAGACTTTTGAAGATCCATATCACCCATAGGAAGATAGTAATTTTTCTCCCTAATTTGTTGTTCCTTGGTTATGAACGATATTGAGTTATCCAGTTTTTAGCACAGCATGGTGGGGTTATAGACAATTTTTGATATACTTGTTGGTATAAACTCTAATGGTCAATAGGCCTAATCCTCCTGTCTGAGCATTGTTCCCCTCTTAGTCCCCCTGATCCACCTCGGTTTAACACCCTAGGGTTGGTGCCATTTGGTTCAGGTACACCGAGATTGAGAACTTCGGATCTCAGAATGTTGGTTGATACACTGGATAATTATCTCTTCTTGGGTCCCGATAGCAATTTTGCTGTCTTGTGCTATTACATTTAACTACTTTACATTTTGCTTTCTGCGTTTTTTTTTACATTATTCTTGTGGTACATTACATACATTATATTCTAGTGGTACTCAAAATTTTCAGATGCCATCACCTTATAAGTTTCTGGTTTGGGATATTAACCCCAGTGAGAAGCTGGCGACCCTGGGACCACTCTATAGGGGCTCAGGCTATCATAACCTACATAGCTTACCAATATAATATGGAAGATATATATATATATATATATATAATTATATATATTATATATACAGTCATGGTGATAATCTGTATATCACATAATGTGCAGGGGTTTAACTCCCCAAACGCCGTAAGGCCTTCCTGCAATATTAACAGATCGGTGCTAAAATATTTATCCTACAGGAGACACATTTCTCAAATTCCAATCATCCCTCCTATTTCCACAGAGCTTATAACCATTCTTATTTTATCCTTGCTCCTGGTAAGATCAGAGGGGTCGCCATCTTTTTACACCATTGCTTTTCAGGTGCAACATATATATATATATATATATATATATATATATATATATATATATATAAGACAATACGGCTCCATTTACACAGGACGCTGTTTCAACCTCCCCTGAATGATTTTTTTTTTTGACAGCTAGAAGCCGGCGTCTAAAAAAGCCGTTTTGCCGCGGTTTCCATGCCGCGTTTAGCCACGTTCTCGTCTAGGCGCATTTAGAAAAAGCCTCTAAACTCAATTGCCTGGAAACAACAGTCAATTATTAGTGGGCATATAGAGGACAATTTCAGAATAAATTCCACACCGGATATCCCAATTACCACATTGTGTACAGCTCATAAAGCAGTCCTCAGGGGGCACCTTATCAAACTTGCCTCGGATCTTAATAACATTAGATGGTCCTCTATTCTCGCACTCACTCAAGAACTGGACAGCATTACTCCCAAGATCCCATCAAACTAGCTACTATCCACTCTAAAAGACAAGAATTAGACTCCCTCTTTTCCTACAAAACCGAAAAAATGCTACGGTGGTCCAAGACAAAATACCTCTTGCATAGTAATGCTAAAAAAAAGAAAAAAAAGTAATGCTTACACTGCCATGTTTGCAGGACAGTTGAATTATACCCTTAAGCCAACACATATATACAAACTTAGAACACAATTGGGTCATGTTGGTTCACACCCGATAGAGATTATTGATATCTTTCATCTCCTATCCCCACCTACCACCTACCTCCTCCATCTCTCCCGACTCACTATCTTGGATGAATGATATACCCATCCCCTCAGTAACACAAACACAAAAAAATGTATTAAATGCACCGTGTACTGAGGAAGAAGTCAGCAAAAGCATTAAACCTCTTAAGACAGGCACAGCTCCAGGTCCAGACAGGTACTCATCACTATATTATAAACAATATACCAATCAAATTATGCACAAACTGACTCGACTATTTAATTTTGTGCTGGAGGGAGGTTCCCAGTGGAGATGCTGCTGCCCAATATGTCCCTGATCCCCAAACCTGGCAAGGGCCTCCTAAACCCTGCTAACTTTCGCCCCATCTCGGTCATGAATAATGACTTGAAAATATTCAGCAGAATTTTGGCCAACAGATTAGCCTCGGTAATCCCTAGACTGGTATCTCCATATCAGTCTGGGTTCATCCCTGATAGGCAAATAACGGACAATATCAGGTTAGCTGCTAACATTATACAGGATGCTGATAGAGCCTCTTCACCCCTTCTTTTACTGAACCTAGATATACACAAGGCTTTTGATAGCGTATCATGGCAGTACCTAGCAATGGTCTTACAAAGATTCGGTATCCACGGAGAATTTTTTCATGTGTTTGAAACCCTTCACACAAACCCTCAAATTAGGATTCGCATACCGGGTAATAGCTCAAGTTTCTTTGAAGTGAGCAGGGGCACTAAGCAGCGGTGTCCACTTTCCCCGTTATTATTCGCATTAGCCATGGAACCCCTAGCAATTACAATATTACCACACCCTGACATCTCGGGCTATAAAAAGGGAAGGGCACAATATAAAATTAACATGTACGCAGATGACATGCTTTTATTTATCACAAATCCCACTATCTCTCTCCCTAACCTTCTCCAGACACTACATAAATTCTCAGAGCTATCAGGACTCACTATTGATCTAAATAAATCAATTGTCAATATACAAGTCAATATACAGGACACGCTGTTCCAAACACTAAAAGCATCATTTAATTTCCAGTGGTCCCATATCTCTTTGCCATACCTGGGAATTCGCCTTACTCCAGATATGCAGTCACTATTCCTTAAGAATTACCCCAGAATGATTTCTAAACTCAGACAGATGCTGAAGCTGTGGTGAACATATAAGATCTAATTTTTAGGCAGAATCACCACGGCAAAGATGACGATCTTACCAAAACTCCTTTATTTGTCCAGAGCCATCCCACTCAGGCTCACAAAAACTTTTGTACTAGCCTTCCAGAGGGACCGAAATAACTTCATCTGAGCATACTCTACCCCTAGATTTTCACGTACTGCGATGTACTCTTCCTCACATGGAGGTGGGTTGGGTGCTCCTAATTTGTGGCACTACTATCTGGCCTCTAGGTTTACCCAGATGGCGTAGTGGAACATATCAAACTCCAAAGTACCTTAGGTTTGAAGTCCACTCTATTTCTCCCTTTTTTCTACCTGGACTCCTCTGGAATGGAGGTGTCTCAGTAGCAGATATATTCCAACTAAATACAATAGTGGCTCAGTCCCTACACCTGTGGAATAACTATAAAACAAAATATGCCTTACCATCCCAAGCCCCTCCACAGGCATCATTCATTGGGGACTCAACATTTCCACCTGGTATCTTTAACCGTTCTGATTTCTCTTGGTGGATAGACTCCGATATTCTATACTTGCATAGGCTAGTTGAAAGTGGAAGGTTTATTTCGTTCCACTCTCTTCAAGCTAAATACCAGACCCCTGACAAACAAATATTTCATTACTTGCAAATTAAACACGTTTTTATATCACACTTTAAGATCACAGAAAACTTAAACCCCTCTCTTTATGAACATATACAGTGAGGTCCATAAATATTGAGACATTGAAACAATTCTAATCTTTTTGGCTTTATACACCACCACAATGGATTTGAAATGAAACGAACAAGATGTGCTTTAACTGCAGACTTTCAGCTTTAATTTGAGGGTATTTACATCCAAATCAGGTGAACAGGGTAGGAATTACAACAGTTTGTATATGTGCCCCCCACTTTTTAAGGAACCAAAAGTAATGGGACAGATTAACAATCATAAATCAAACTTTCACTTTTTAATACTTGGTTGCTAATCCTTTGCAGTCAATTACAGCCTGAAGTCTGGAACGCATAGACATCACCAGACGCTGAGTTTCATCCCTGGTGATGCTCTGCCAGGCCTCTACTGCAACTGTCTTCAGTTCCTGCTTGTTCTTGGGGCATTTTCCCTTCAGTTTTGTCTTCAGCAAGTGAAATGCATGCTCAATCAGATTGACTTGGCCATTGCATAACATTCCACATTCCCTTAAAAAACTCTTTGGTTGCTTTCGCAGTATGGAAGCGCCGTCCAATGAGTTCTGAAGCATTTGGCTGAATATGAGCAGATAATATTTGTTAGAAGAAGACTGTGCTGAGGACTTGTTTGCACTTTGTTGTGCTTTCCTCGCGCTGAGGACTTGGTTGCATGTTGTTGTGCTTTCCTCACGCTCCCGGAGGAGGCGGCGCCGGGCAGCTCTATTTGAACTTCCTGCTCCTGTCAGCAAGTGCTGTCCATTCTACAGCGTCTGAGTACCTGTGAGCCCAGCTCTGTTCCTGTATTCCTGCTCTTGTGTTGTACCTGCCTTCCTGATCCGACCCGGCTTGTCCTGACCTGCTGTTTGTCTGCCTGCACCGACCCCAGCTATCCACGACCATCCAATTGTCTGAACCCTCCGTACCTCCGCTGCCAGTCTGTTAACAAACTCTGCTTGGACTTGACCACCCTTTGCCTGACCCTCTTGTACCGCACAGCCCGCCAGTTGCCGACTCAGCCTGAATGACCATTCTTCTGCCTAGTAGAGTTACAGCGGGCATTTCTTGCCAAACACACCTGTGTTTTTTTGGATTGGGCACCCTGTTACCTTTGCTCTTGTTTTATTTTATGTTATAATCCGGAGATGTTATACTCCTTCATGTGTTCTATGTCCCAAGCACTGAGTGCATGCTCTGGGACCTTGTTGGTTCACTTATAACAGACATAAGTCAATAGAAATATTATGAGTCCTACTGTTCGTTTCTCACTTTAGCGAGCATTTGTCCCCTTAGGACTGAGTTATCTATTTGTTTATCAGGTTTTGGCTTTGTCGTCTGTATATATGACTTCTCCTCCGGAAGCCATGCCAATCCATGTTTTGGGTACTATGCTTCTGCCAGGTTTTGGTGGCGGAGAGCGGAGTGGGGGGAATGGTTTGTTTCTCTGTTTTGGTACGTTTCTTATATTTTGATATATGTTTATATGCATGGTGCACTGCAATGTGGTACTTTATTGCACTGGATAGATTTACCAACAAACCGTGTTCTGATCTCACTTTATATGCCCTGAGGATTGAGCTATCATTTCTCCTACAGGCCATGATTATGTTCATTCCATGGCCCAGTTTCTCATGTGGAACGATCGTGAGATCCATGATAAAATGAAGCGCTCTTAAATCCCAATGGGCGGCTTTGTAGTCCTGGTTGAAACTCATATTACAGGCCAACTCCAAGTTGCTTTAAAGCGCCCCTGGATAGGCATTTCATGCTACATACATCCAGTTTTCCCAGCTAGTCTCTGTTTTTATTGCTATAATGGTGCACTTTGAAGTATTAACAGTACGCTCAGACCCTCAGGGCAGATATATTTTTATGCATGTGGTGTTGTATGGGCAGCCTTACTTAATCTTGGCTTCTTATATCCCTTCCCCCTACAGTTCTGTTGTAGTCAGTGATGGATTTTCACTTGTGCCTCAATACCCCGCTACACCAGCTATCTGGGTAGATAGGTTCTTAATCTTGCATTGGATCGCCTACACTCGTCCTCCGCTCCCCCTCCCTCAATGGCTGCTTGTTCTCTGACTTTACCCTGGTGGACACCTGAACCACCCGACCGATACCCGACCACTTTAGCATCTCTGTTTTTCAGTGACGCACTCCACTATGTCACGCATATATTTTGCCCCCCCATGGCGTTTACATTTCTTCTGGCTAACTACAATGGAGGACATTAAGCGGGAATGGCGATTCTATTTTAACTTCATTCGCAATACGACCTCGGTAGGGCTGGTATGGGAATTGTTTAAATTGCACACCCAGTTTTTGCTGTCCATCCGTATAAATCAGTTGAAAGACTCCTCTGAACTTCTTTTGCAACAGGCCACTGAATGGCTGATGTCCCTGGCTGATGTTTTTTCAGCAGATTCCTCCCCTGCCAACTCATCTGCGCTGAAGTCACATACATGTCTCGCTGAACAGCTGCAATATGAGAAAACGAAATATAAGCTCTTCTATTGTAGACAACGGATTGTTGAGCGGGGGGGCAAGTTGCTGGCATATTTAGCTCACCAAGATTCAAGGCCCCCGGCTGGAGCAATTGCTGTATTATTCTCCAGTGGCATAGGTTTTAGTGATGGGGTTGGGTGTTGGACTTCTTTCTCCTCAGTCGAGGAGCGTGGCAGGTGTGCCCTAATCCATATTGTTAAAAGCCCTAGCAGCCGAGCCCCTGGCCATTTCATTTAAAATGCACCCCAATATCTGTGGTCTCTGTTCAGGTCACCTTGTGAAAACCATCGGATTGTATGCAGATGACATGATACATTACCTGGAGGATTCAAGCCTGTCATTGCAAGCGAGGAGTTTGGGGTAGACTCTGGGCTGCACATCAACTGGAGTAAATCGCAAATCCTCCCTTACGGCAGGGTTCACACCTCTGATGGCTCCAGTTCACAGCAAGGGTCCTGTGCGTCCTGGTTTACCGTTTCAGGTCCAATTTCAGCCTGAAACTTTGGCTGAATTCGGACCTGAAATGGACCAAAAGACACACAGGGCTCTTGTGCAAATTCACACCGGAGCCGCAGCAGATATGTGAACCGGCTCCATAGAAAGCTGGTCACATTCTACTGCTATTGCGAATTGGATGCGGTTTGTCCACATCCAATTCGCAATAATGTGAACCCAGCCTAAGGCTTCATGCACACTGCACAGAGGCATTTGGGTGTTTTTTTCAGCTGCCCCTGAACTTATCTAATGTTATCTTATCAGTCCATGTACACAGGGTAATTTAAGGTAATTTCCAGGCAGTTGAGTTTAGAGGCTTTTCTTGGAAAGCAAAAAAAATGCATTCAGACGGAAGTTCAGAGGCATTTGAAACGCCAAATGCCTGTACCAGCTTGTAAATGCAGTAACTCGCGCCTAGGAGCGTTTCATTTACAGACGTTTCAATTAAAAAAAAAAAACATTTTTTTAAAAAAACGCTCCTAGACGCGAATGCGGCAAAACGCAGCGGCATGCAAAATGCGGCAAAACTGACATTTTAGGCGCTGGTTTATAGCTGTCAAGATAAAATGTTCAGGGGAGGTTGAAAAGCATTCCGTGTGCATGGAGCCTTATACTTATACCCCCACCGCGCGTAGCTCCACTAATCTCCCGCTATGTAGTGGCATCTATCCAATATCTGGGGGTCCGGGTCACTAGAGAGCTGAAGGATTATATTGTAAACAGTACTGAGCCGCTATTCACTACTTTTAAGGTTCACATGCAGTCCTGGGCGCGACTTCCCCTGGGTGTTACAGGGAGAATAAACCTTGTCAAAATGATTCTTCTACCCAAATTCTTATACATGTTTTGGCACTCCCAAGCGCTACTCCCTTTTAAAATCTTTAAAACGATTGTTCGGGGATCAGGTAGACATAAACTGCCCTGGCTTACACTTAAGAATCCGACTACTGTGGGAAGGACTGCACTATCGGACTTCCACTCCAATTATCTGGCAGCCCAACTGTCCCATTTTTACCACTTAGATAAGACTGAGTCTGATGCCTACCAGACATTAGTTTGCAGGCAGTCAAACCGAGTTCCATACTCCCCCCTACAGGTGATGGATTGGGTGGGCGGTCAGGAGTCTTAACGTCACACAAACCTTTGCTGCAACACCATAGACATGTCTGGGAGCTGGCCCTGAAACGGATTGGCATTCCTGCTTACCACACACATGTTCTCCTATGGCATAATCCTCAGCTATCTGAACTTACTTCCATCCTTAGTATTGATTTATGGGCCTCTAAAGGGGTCTGCTACCTTCATCGGGTACTCACATCTACAGGCCCAAGGACATTCCAAACCCTAAAAAAGGAATTTGATCTATTTGATGTTATTTCGCCATGCCCAATTCCCGGACACAGTTCCTACTCTCCAGTCCCTACTTTTGGTAGATATTATTACAGGTACTGAACCCACCAAGTTGATTTCCATCCTATATACTGCTTTGCATTCGCCCACAGCTAACCGCATATGGGGCCAAGTCTCAGTGGGAGTCGGATGTTGGGATTCTGCACAATGTGGAGAGGGGGATTAGGTGCTGAAAGTCACCAAACGTTATCTGATAGACTCACACAACTATATATTATACATAGAGCGTACCTTACTCCATTCCAGGTCTCTAGATATCACTTAGACCGCAGCCCACTATGTCCTAGGTGCTTAGATGCTGCAGACACCCTTTTTCATATGCAGTGGACCTGCTCGGTAATACAGGACTACTTGGCGCAAATCATTAAGTTTCTGCATGACTGGATAGGTTGTCCACTCCAATTAGACCCTAAAATATTTTCACTCGACCTCCTTCCAGGTCCGGACGCAGACAAGTTCTTTAATGTTTTTCCACATGAAACTCTATTCAGTGTACAGAAGCTTGTAGCACGTCACTTGATGCAGGCTGCTCCCCCTACCTTTCAAGCCTGGTTGACAGAGGATAACTCTACACTCACACACAAAAAAAACTCTCTTAGTAGAGGTTGCCCCTCAAAATCTAATAAAATCTGGGATAGGTGGCTCAAGCACCCAAATACCTCTGCTGTATGATACTGCCGTGGGGGCTCTGTGTTTTTTATTCAACATTTAGCAGATTCCTATTGATATACATGCATCCTTATCATGTTCTGTTTGCAGTGACATCCCACCCTAGTTGGAAGCATTGCTATGTGTAGGCCTCATGTGACCCCCCCTCCCCCCCTTATGCTCACCTGTCCACGATTTGACATTGCCCATTTCCCTTCCTTTTCCTGTCCTCAACACCCGCTATCTACTTGGCTCCTACACCTTGGGTGTTGATGCCATATGATTATATCACTAGCGTACTTACCCTGATGGGATCTGATTGTTAATTCTGCATTGCAGTGCAATACTCTGGACACTTCTTATGTACTTCCTGATGTATACTATGCCATGCTATTGGTTCTCTTTTACAATAAATGTGTTTTTGGATAATAAAAAAAAAAGAGCTAACTAATGAGCATACTGATGCTGCTAAATTTGTACTAAATATCTAAGTATGAATGGGCTCTGCCTGTAAAAGAGTTAAGAGTAACATAAATGCTATTTAATTTGTTGATTAGAATTATAACCTTCCAGGATTATGTCATTTAGTCAGGTCTGCCTGTTCTGAGAACAATCATACGAAGTTTCTCAAAAACTAATTTCAAAACGCAGCAGAAGTTGCTTCTCGGTTATTTGCATCAATTTAATTCAACAATCATTCAAGTCTATTTACTTGTTTCGCAAATCAAACAATGTTTTTTTTCAAGGTGCAATTAAAATGAATGCTAAATTGTGGTTCACAAGCTTGTAAATATGGGTCGGTGCATTGAAAATCGTTCTTTTCTAATTGCAAAAGCCATCATGACCTTAAATAGTGATGTCTTTGCAACAAAGATTAACCTAAACAAAGGTAAGACAAGAAAAAATAAAATACATACATAAAATACAACTTTGACACCATTTGGCTGGACAAAGTCTTCCTCCTGAGTCATAAAGAGAAGACATGCTGTAATGTAGCGATATTACCAAGTGACATCATGTAAATGAGTTAACCCTCCTGACAAGATATGATAGACTAGAGTATAATGCAGAGAAGAAAGGGGAAAGCTCTACTGTCAAATAAACAGCATGCAGTTTCTTTATACGATGCATTAAAAGAACACATGCGGTCACCGAAAAACAATGACATATTACCAATTAGGGCCCCCTTGTTGTACAGGTTCATATCACAGAAAGCATACAAATTGACCATCTATCCATTAAGTTACTTCAATTTGACCTTTTATTCTCAACTTTGCTCATGTCGCCTCTACAGTATATACCATATATACCGCTACATGTACAGATGTGCGCGTTCAACCTTTTCAAATCACAGTTAAAAGAATGCTGACAATAGTGATGGTGATAAAATGTGAATTAAGTAGTTTATTCCTAGAACAGCAGTTAGGTATTTAAAGAAGACCTTGCAAATCTTGACAATAGCATTGATGCTTCCTGCACTGCACTTGTTATAAAACACTCCCCTTGCAGCGCTGGAATACTTACATGTCAGCTGGTGCAGGCTATGTCTAGTTACCACCTTCTCCTTTATTATCTGCCTCACTCAGAGCCCTGGCCAGCAGGCAGAAAGAGGCAGCAACCACTGAGACCTCTTTGTGAAATTGCACCAGCCAACAGGTGCCAATACATCTACTACTATAATATATTTAATATATTTACTGTATATTTATGTTTGTTGGTGTTAATGAAAATCAGCAGGAATCCTTCCATCAGTAAATCAAACGATTCTTCTACAGTATATAAGTCATTAGATCATCAGGAATACATATATTTTGTTAATGAGATGCACATCCATAGTTTAGCGCATGCTGTGCAAACAATTATGCCTGAAGATGGGTTTAATATCCTTAAAATGTTGAGATTATCTCATATTTATTACCACAGTTAGTTAATGCACAGCTAAATTCAGTTTTAATCTTGGAAGGGTAAAAAAAATGGTAGAGCTATTTATCCTGTGAAACTGCATGTGCATTCATTATGTTTGAATGGGGGCAAAATCAAATGTTATTAGGCTGTTTTCTCTCCAGGTCTGATTTATTTATACAGAACAGAGTAAATTAGGAAAATATGGCCACTAGATGGAACTGATGATAACAGGAAATAAAAATGTTTTTACTCTGTCAGCTCCATCTAGTGGCCGCAATGCAGTATTTTTCAAAAACCACTTTATTTTTAAAGTGGTTGTAAACCTCAGACATAAAACATGAACAAAGCATATCCCACTATAATGTGTACTCAATTAAGAGCACTAAGTGTCACTTCTGTCTGCTGCTTCATTCCTCTGCTATCAGCACAAATCACTTCTGACAAGTCTTCCTGACACCAGGAGAAACATGGTGACAGGGTAGGGAGCTCCAGCCAACTGACAGTCTCAGCACTGTTCCTGTGTGTTGTGTGGAGGGGGGTGTGTCCCTTCCCTCCAATCAGACTCCTCACTGAGCTCTGCAGCGTGTGATTTCAGCTCTCTGCCTTTTTTTTCTGAACTCTCAGACAAGCTTTATAAATCCTACACTTTGAACGGATGTAAAGTGAAGATGGCAGATAAAGAGGTACAACTTATGTAGGATGGTTTGTTTCATCTCCGTGTATCACCTGAGGCCAGTCACTTCACTGGGTATATGGAAGGGTTTACAATCGCTTTAAATAATTTATATAAACGGCTGTATGTATGGTTCACTCCTGAGGGCAGGAGGCCATTTTAAAACACAGCAGATCACAAAGCAGGGTGCCATGCGATTGTTGTGACCAATCACAGTGATCATAAATGTAAACAAAAGCTGCACGTTGCATGTGCATGCCGTTGTACTGCCCAAATACCAAACTCTGCAGAATACCAAACCCGCGTCACTTCCGTTTGCTTTAAACCATCATAACATTCTAAATCGTGAGGAATTTCTGTTTATGTTCAGCAGTAGGTGATTTTAAAAAACTGCAGCAATGGACTACAGTCCGGTGCACTGTATATGAGCAGAGGTTTATACTCCGCTCATATACTAACCAAGAAAATGGCCGCCTCCTAGGCGGAGACAGGTTTGTCCCCGTTAGCCGCTGTGTTCCTAACACAGCAACATCTCCCAGTAACAGACTGTAGTCCATTGCCAGTGTTTTCTCCAAACAGAAATTCGTCACAATTAGGAAGTTACCATGGTTTAAAAAGCCGGAAGTGACGTGGGTTTGGCATTCTGTGGAGTTTGGCATGGGGGCAGAACACCGTGCACGAGAAATATGCTATTAATTGGCAGCTGAGTGCAAACAAAATACATTTTAATTTTATGTTTGCATCAAAGAACTTATCATGCCTCCAATTAAATACGCTGGAGGGTCTACTTTAAAAAAGGTGGTGATTTTGTGGCCACGCTCTGTCCTGGTATTTCAAGGCCGGAAGAAATTTTACTAGGTAATCAGGAAATCAGATGAAAAATTGATGTCAATTGAAAGACTGAAGATGCTCATTGGATTTTGGGCCCCCTGTGCATTTAGGCAATGACAAAATCTCACACATGGTATCTGCATACTCAGAGCATGAGAAATTAAAATAACCTTTGTGAAATAAAATCAAACAGTATTTACTCATGCCATTTTCCAAAAAATTGTGGCAAAATACTACAACTTTAAAAAGCTTACAATACTTTACTAAACACCTTGGAGTGTCTACTTTCCAAAAATGGGTTATTGTGGGGTTGTTTTTACTGTCATGGCATTTTAGTGCCTCAACAAATGAAATAGGCAGTCCAAACAAAAAAATCAAAAAAATGAAAGGAACACTTTTTAATCAGAGTATAGCGTCAAGTCAATTAAACTCCTGGGATATTGATCCGGTCAGTTAAAGCGGAGTTCCACCCACATTTACAAGTCCCCACCTACCATCACTAAAGTTTATTGAAAATAGAAAAATTAATATTTTTTTTTTTATGATCTTTTTAATTTAAAAAGCATTATAAAAACTAACTTCCGGTGGCACTGTTATTGAGGGCAACGTGATTGTTGATTGATGAAATACAGGAAGTGACTCCTAGTGGGCTTCACATGCCCATGGTAAAGATGACAGCACTCTGCAATGGATAAAGGTACAAATGTGTATAGAAAAAAATGGGATATGTACGGCGATTTTATTAACGAGACTAATTAAGCTGTAATACTGTGTAGCAGGGAAGATTAGATGGAAAAAAAAAATTTTGGGTGGAACTCAGCTTTAACCACTTGCCGACAGCCCGCCGCAGCATGACGGCGGCAAGATGGCTCGTTATCGCGAAACGTCGTCACAGGACGGCGGCCACGATTACTAGTATTGTGAGCGCGCGCCGCCCAAGGCGTGCTCGCATGCTCACTGTGTCCAAGGGGGGCCAGGGAGTGGGTACGGCGGACTTGATAGCCGCCGGCTACCCCCCCCCCCCGCGCAGTGAAGGAACAGAGGTCCGGGTAGGTAAACATGGATCTCCATTCTGACAGAGGGGGAAGGGTTGTGATTACAGGATTCCTGTATATGGAAGCCGTGATCACTCCCCTCCCCCTGCCAGCCCAGCACCAATACAGTTAGAACACAGTGAGGGAACACAGTTAACCCTTAGAGCGCCCCCTCCAGGTTAACCCCTTCACTGCCAATGGCATTTACACAGTAATCAGTGCATTTTTATAGCACTGATCGCTGTATAAATGCCAATGGTCCCAAAAAAAGTGTCGAAATGGTCCGACATGTCCGCCGCAATATCACAGTACCGCTAAAAATCACAGATCGCCGCCATTACTAGTAAAAATAAAAAAATTAATAAAAAACACAGAAATTAATTCTCATCATTTGTAAACGCGGCAACTTTTGCGCAAACCAATCAATAAACGCCGATTGAGATTTTTTTTACCAAAAATATGAGGAAGATTATAAATCGGCTAAAACCGATGAAAAAAATTTGTTTTAATATTTTTTTTTGGATTTGTATTTTTAGCAAAAAGTAAGAAAAATAGTTTTTTTTTTTTTGCTAAATTGTCACTCTTTTCTTGTTTATAGGGGCGATCAGTAGTGACGCAGAGTGGATCAAATACCACCAAAACAAAGCTCTATTTGTGGGAAAAATTTTGTTTGGGTACAATGTCGCATGACCGCGCAATTGTCAGTTAAAGTGACGCAGTACCGAATCGCAAAAAGTGCTCTGGTCCTAAAGTGTGAAATCCTTCCGGAGCTGAAGTGGTAAAGTAGCAGAGGGGGCTGTTAAACTGTTTTAGCTGCTTTTATGTTAATGAAATTAACAATAGGTGTACTAGATGGGCAACAATGAGACAACCTCCAAAACAGGAACGGTTTTACAGGTGGAGGCCACTGACATTTTTTTCCCTACTCATCGTTTATGACTGTTTTTCACTGTTTTGCATTTGGCTAGGGTCAGTGTCACTACTGGTAGCATGAGGTGATACCTGGACCCTATAGAGGTTGCACAGGCAGTCCAACTCCTCCAGGATGGCACATCAATGCGTGCCATTGCCAGAAGGTTTACTGTGTCTCCCAGCACAGTCTCAAGAGCATGGGGGAGATTCCAGGAGACAGGCAGTTACTCTAGGAGAGCTGGACAGGGCCGTAGATGGTCCTTAACCCATCAGCAGGACTGGTATCTGCTCCTTTGTGCAAGGAGGAACAGAATGAGGACTGCCAGAGCCCTACAAAATTACCTCCAGCAGGCCACTGGTGTGAAGGTCTCTGACCAAACAATCAGAAACAGACTTCATGAGGGTGGCCTGAGGGCTCAACGTCCTCTAGTGGGCTCTGTGCTCACTGCCAAGCACCGATTGGCATTTGCCATTGAACACCAGAACTGGCAGGTCTGCCACTGGCACCCTGTGCTTTTCACAGATGAGAGCTGGTTCACCCTGAGCACATATGACAGTCGTTAAAAGGTCTAGAGAAGCCGTGGAGAACGTTATGCTGCCTGTACCATCGTTCAGCCTGACCGGTTTGTTAGTGAGTCAGTGATGGTCTGGGGAGGTATATCCATGGAGGGACGCACAGACCTCTACAGGCTAGACAATGGCACCCTGACTGCCATTAAGTATCAGGATGAAATCCTTGCACCCATTGTCAGACCCTATGCTGGTGCAGTGGATCCTGGGTTCCTCCTGGTGCACGACAATGCCCAGCCTCATGTGGCGAGAGTATGCAGCCAGTTCTTGAAGGATGAAGGAATTAATACCATTGAATGCCCCCCCCCCACGCTCGTCTGACCTAAATCCAATAGAACACCTCTGGGACATTATGTTTTTGGTCCATCCCATGCCGCCAGGCAGCAACTCAGTCTTCTCAGGAGCTCATTGATGCCCTGGTCCAGATCTGGGAGGAAATATCCCCAGGACACCATCCGTCGTCTCATTAGGAGCATGCCCCGACATTGTCAGGCATGCATACAAGCATGTGGGGGCCATACAAAATACTGAGTACCATTTTGAGTTGCTGCAATGAAATCTCAGCAAAACTAGCCTGCTGCATCATTTTTTCACTTTGATTTTCAGAGTGTCTTTGAATTCAGTCCTCTGTAGGTTGATCATTTTAATTTCCGTCAAACTGTGGCTTCCTTTTGTTCCTAACACATAAAACCGGTCCATATGAGTATAGATATCCAGAATGGTATTTTCCCCATTGAGATCTGATGTGTTTTAAGGGCCAGTTCACACCAGATTCAGTTCCGTGTGCTTTTATTCTGCACTATAGTGCACAAGTAAAGCATTATTACAGAGGGCGCTGTAGAGCGGAACACTTGGCGCGAAATTTCAAGCAGAGTGCAAGCAGCGTGCGGAGAGCAGCGTGTGTGTGTGTGTGCGGGGAGCTCCAGGGACAGACCAGACCCAACCCGCCCCAAACAGACCCCCCCCCCTGGCGAAGCAGCGGCGGCAGGGCGGCTAAAAAGCGACAGGGAGCAGCGTGTGCGGGGAGCTCCAGACTGACCCCCCCCCCACTGAAATCCGGACGAGGAAGCGGCGGGCGGTAGAGGCGGCATTCCCCCACCCGTGACCGAAGGAGGAGGCGGGGGACAGGGACGAGCAGCAAGGAACAACAAAGGACTTTCCCCCAAGAGAGGACAGAGGAGGGGGGCGGTGGAGACTGAAGGAGAAGTGCGGCAGCGGTGAGTGCAGATCACTGTGTGACAAACTGACAGGCTTACAGAGCCAGGAAGGGGGGAGGCTAAAGGCAGAGGCTGACGAGCTGCAGTCAGTGTCAGATTACAGAGGCTAGCAGAGAGACACAACTGCTAATTAAAGACTGACTGTGTGAGACCTGAATATTGTGAAGTACCTGAGTACTGTGAAGTACCTGAGTATTGTGAAGTACCTGAGTATTGGGAAGTACCTGAGTATTGTGAAGTACCTGAGTGTTGAGAGCACCTGAGTGTTGCGAGTACCTGTGTATTGCGAGTACCTGTGTATAGCGAGTACCTGTGTATAGCGAGTACCTGTGTATTGGGAGTACCTGTGTATAGCGAGTACCTGTGAATAGCGAGTACCTGTGAATAGCGAGTACCTGTGTATAGCGAGTACCTGTGTATAGGGAGTACCTGTGTATTGGGAGTACCTGTGTATAGCGAGTACCTGTGTATAGCGAGTACCTGTGTATAGCGAGTACCTGAGTATTGCGAGTACCTGAGTATTGCGAGTACCTGAGTGTTGCGAGTACCTGAGTGTTGCGAGTACCTGTGTATTGCGAGTACCTGTGTATAGCGAGTACCTGTGTATTGGGAGTACCTGTGTATAGCGAGTACCTATGTATTGGGAGTACCTGTGTATAGCGAGTACCTGTGTATAGCGAGTACCTGTGTATTGGGAGTACCTGTGTATAGCGAGTACCTGTGTATAGGGAGTACCTGTGTATTGCGAGTACCTGAGTATTGCGAGTACCTGAGTATTGCGGGTACCTGTGTATAGCGAGTACTTGTGTATAGCGAGTACCTGAGTATTGCGAGTACCTCAGTGTTGGGAGTACAGTGAATACTAGTGCATAGTGAATATCAGGTGAGTGCCTGTGTATTGGGCGAGTACCTGAGTACTGCAGTGTGAGTACCCGAGAGTGGCGTGAATACCCGAGTGTTGTGAGTACCTGTGTACGGGGAGTATTAGTGGAAGGCAGCCAGCAGTTAGGTAATTGGATAGGGCATAATTCCCAGTCCCCACTAAATCAATAGGTACGATGCCCGGCGGGTGTGGAGAAGCGATTCGGTGTACATCTTGTCGCATGTATGCGTTCCTTGATCATGAGATCGAGGGCGAATACTGCCGTACAAAGTGTAAGAGCGTTGTTTCCCTGGAAGCCCAGGTCCTGAATCTAAGGAAGCAACTGTCAACACTGAGGCGAGTCTCCATACTTAAGGAGAGTTGGGATCGTACTCGGCAGGTGCCGGCAGGGGCCAGCACAGAGGCGGGTGGAGACACAGAGGCGCAGGCACCAGAACATAGTAGATGGGTGACAGTTAGGAAGGGTAGAAGGGATAAAGTCAGGGAGGCTGATCCTGGACTGGAGCATCCCAATAGATACACCCCGTTGTGTGATATTGCGGAAACCAGCGAGGAATCAGCATCGCTGGAGCAGAGTGGCGCCCCTAGCTGCCAGGGGAGTAACTCCTCCAGCGAGGGTGGGGATGAAGTCAGACGAAAGGTAAGGCAGATTGTGGTGATGGGGGACTCCATTCTTAGAAACACAGAGAGGCCAATCTGTCACAAAGA
This sequence comes from Glandirana rugosa, assembly GCA_018402905.1. Classification (NCBI taxonomy): domain Eukaryota; kingdom Metazoa; phylum Chordata; class Amphibia; order Anura; family Ranidae; genus Glandirana; species Glandirana rugosa. The sequence continues at coordinate 853,215 of BLSH010333613.1, read as the reverse complement.
CCTGAAGCACCGAACTGTAAACTGTTTACCGGGCGCTCGGATTCGGGACATCACGGATCGGGTGGACAGATTGCTGGGAGGGGCTGGGCAAGACCCGGCTGTCATGGTGCATGTTGGCACCAATTACAAAGTTAGAGGTAGGTGGAGTGTCCTAAAAAAAGATTTCAGGGACCTAGGAGCAAAGTTGAAGATTAGGACCTCCAAGGTGGTATTCTCAGAAATACTACCGGTACCTCGAGCCACACCAGAGAGGCAGCGGGAGATTAGGGAAGTTAACAAGTGGCTGAGGAGCTGGTGTAGAAAGGAGGGCTTTGGGTTCCTGGAGAACTGGGCCGATTTCTCAATCGGCTACGAGCTCTATAGGAAGGATGGGCTGCACCTAAATGGGGAAGGTGCAGACCAGCTGGGAATTAGGATGGTCAAAAAGTTAGAGGGGCTTTTAAACTAGGCAACGGGGGGGGAGGGTCCAGACTTAGAAATAGCCAGAGGGGAACAAAGTCTAGGGGGTAGTATTGGGGGGAGGAGTGATAGGCCGATTAAGGAATCTAAACACGT
>BLSH010333613.1:822117-852650 GCA_018402905.1 Glandirana rugosa | reverse complement strand
AACATCCCGAGACCGTCAGGAGTAAGACAAGGAGGAACGTGTTTCCTCGTCTATGGTCAGGACGACTACCCAATTCCTGGTAGATGCCGGGACAGGGTGTTTTAGATTAAAGAGGAGCATGTAATGGGGAAGGTGCAGACCAGCTGGGAATTAGGATGGTCAAAAAGTTAGAGGGGCTTTTAAACTAGGCAACGGGGGGGGAGGGTCCAGACTTAGAAATAGCCAGAGGGGAACAAAGTCTAGGGGGTAGTATTGGGGGGAGGAGTGATAGGCCGATTAAGGAATCTAAACACGTGGCAAGTAGGGTAACAAGTTCTATATGCAAACAAGGATTACCCAACAAGGAAGCAGTAGGTATCCGGACAAAACTACGTGGCTTGTTCACTAATGCCAGGAGTCTGGCGGACAAGATGGGAGAACTAGAGCTGCTACTGTACGAGGAGAAATTAGATTTTGTGGGACAGGGCCGTAGATGGTCCTTAACCCATCAGCAGGACTGGTATCTGCTCCTTTGTGCAAGGAGGAACAGAATGAGGACTGCCAGAGCCCTACAAAATTACCTCCAGCAGGCCACTGGTGTGAAGGTCTCTGACCAAACAATCAGAAACAGACTTCATGAGGGTGGCCTGAGGGCTCAACGTCCTCTAGTGGGCTCTGTGCTCACTGCCAAGCACCGGAGTAGAGTTACAAAGGGAAGATACCAAGGGGAAAGTATTACTAGGAATATGCTATAGACCCCCTAATCAGAGGGAGGAGGGGGAGGCGGACCTCCTATCACAAGTTGGAATAGCGGCAAGGATGGGAAATGTTATTATAATGGGGGATTTTAATTACCCAGATATTGACTGGGCGGAAGGTACTGCACGTTCAGCTAAGGCTCGCCAGTTCTTAAGTGTCCTGCAGGATAATTTCATGGGTCAGATGGTAAATGCACCAACAAGAGAAAAAGCATTATTGGACCTTCTGATTACCAATAACACAGACCTGATCACAGACGTGGAAGTAAGGGGCAATCTAGGTAATAGCGATCACAGGTCAATTATCTTTAGTATAAATTACACATCTAGGAAACCTAAGGGGAATACGAAGACACTGAATTTTAAAAGAGCCAAATTCCAGAAACTACGCTCATTGCTGGAAGATGTTAGCTGGGATAACATTCTGGGGACAATGAATACGGAGGAAAAATGGGAATGCTTCAAGAACACACTAAACAAAGGTATTAGCCAGTGTATCCCAGCAGGAAATAAATTTAAAAGAGCTAACCAAAGACCAGGATGGCTTAATGCCGGCATAAAGACACACATAAAAGCAAAAAAGAAGGCCTTCGAAAAATACAAGGCGGAGGGGTCTCAGTCAGACTTTCATATCTATAAAACACGCAATAAGGAATGCAAAGTTGTAATCAGAGCAGCTAAGATTGAACATGAAAGACACATAGCTGAAGAGAGCAAAAGGAATCCCAAGAAATTCTTTAAGTATATAAATGGTAAGAGATGGAGGTCAGATCATATTGGCCCAGTAAGGAATGACGCGGGTAACCTGGTTACAGAGGATGGAGAAATGGCAAAGGTGTTAAACTCATTTTTCTCCTCGGTATTCACAAAGGAAATGGGGGGCTCAATTATACAGAACCAAAATGCTGGTCCTCAAGACAAACCACATGAAACACCCTCATCGCTGACTGAGGATAAAATCAGGAATAGGCTGGAAAAACTGAACACCAATAAGTCACCGGGCCCAGATGGCTTGCACCCGAGGGTCCTTAGGGAACTTAGCCAAGTTATTGCAAGACCCTTGTACCTAATCTTTAGGAGCAGTTTTCTGACTGGTATGGTACCAGCTGATTGGAAGAAAGCCAATGTGGTGCCAATATATTAAAAAGGACCAAGACATTTTTCCGGGAACTACAGACCAGTTAGCTTAACATCAATAATATGCAAGCTCTTGGAGGGAATAATAAGGGATTACATACAAGATTATTGTATTGAGTACGGTATCATTAGCAGTAATCAGCATGGTTTCATGAAAAATCGTTCTTGCCAAACCAATCTATTAACCTTCTATGAGGAGGTGAGCGGCCATCTAGATAAGGGAAGGCCTGTAGAAGTGGTGTATCTGGATTTTGCAAAAGCATTTGATACAGTTCCCCATAAACGTTTACTGTACAAAATAAGGTCCCTTAACATGGATCAAAGGGTGAATACATGGACTGAAAACTGGCTGCAGGGGCGAGTCCAGAGGGTGGTGATAAATGGGGAATACTCAGAATGGTCTGGTGTAGAAAGTGGGGTTCCCCAGGGTTCTGTCCTGGGACCAATCCTATTCAATTTATTCATAAATGATTTGGAGAACGGGGTGAAGAGCTCAATCTCAATATTTGCGGATGATACCAAGCTAAGCAGGGCAATAAATTCTCCACAGGATGTGGAAACATTGCAAGAAGATCTAAATAAATGAATGGGGTGGGCAGACAAGTGGCAAATGAGATTTAACGTAGAAAAATGTAAGATAATGCATTTGGGTACCAAGAACATGAATGCAAACTACTCACTAGGGGGAGAGCCACTGGGGAAATCGAGGATGGAAAAAGACCTAGGGGTCCTAGTGGAGAACAGGCTCAGCAGTGGCATGCAATGCCAAGCTGCAGCAAGCAAAACTAACAAAGTGTTGGCATGCATCAAAAAAGGGATTAACTTCAGGGATAAATCAATAATTCTCCCATTATACAAGTCCCTGGTGAGGCCGCACCTGGAGTATGCCGTCCACTTCTGGGCACCAGTCCTCAGGAAGGACATCCTGGTATTGGAAAGGGTTCAGAGAAGGGCAACAAAGCTAGTTAAGGGATTAGAGGAGCTAAGTTATGAGGAAAGATTACAGGCACTGAACTTATTCTCTCTGGAGAAAAGACGCTTGAGAGGGGATATGATTTCAATGTACAAATACTGTACTGGTGACCCCGCTATAGGGGCAATACTATTCAGCGCAAGGGAAAACAAGAAGACACGCGGCCATTCACTGAGAATGAAAGAAAGGCGTTTTAACCTTAAGATGCGTAGGGGTTCTTTACGGTAAGAGCAGTGCGAATGTGGAATTCTCTTCCAGAAACAGTGGTTTCTGCTGGTAGTATAGATAATTTTAAAAAACTACTAGATGCACACCTAAGGAACAACAACATTGGGGGATATACAACGTATTACTGACATAAAAAAAACACACACATGGGTTGGACTTGATGGACTTGTGTCTTTTTTCAGCCTCACTGACTATGTAACTATGTAACTAAAATGCATGCACAGTTTTCAATGTATTCCAATGGCTCTAGTTCACACCAGTGCAGTTTCCGGTCACTTTCCGGTGCAGAAAAAAAAAGTAGAGCATGCTGCATTTTTTCTGCACATAACTCTACTGGAACATAGCAAATTGTATCAAAAACTCACTGGAACTGCGTGTGGTGTGAACTGTAAGCAAAAACTGATCCGGAACGTATACGGAGTACATTTTTGTGCTGTGAACTGGCCCTAACAATGCATGCACAGTGTTTTCCATGTATTCCAATGGCTCTAGTCCACACCAGTGCACTCAGTTTACGGTGCAGAAAAAATGTAGAGCATGCTGCATTTTTTCTGCACAGAAGTGTACTGGAACATAGCAAATTGTGTTCACACCACATGCAGTTCCAGAGCGTTTTTGATACAATTTGCTATGTGCATGCATTTTTAGTGTAGAAAAAAGTGCACGGAACTGCATCTGTTGTGAACTAGCACTCAAAGTGTTCATTTAATTTTTTTGAGCAGTGTATATATACCATAGTTTGCAGACTCTAGAACTTTCACACAGATATATTAATATACACTGATTTTGTGTTTTTTACTAAATAAATGTAGCAGAATACATTTTGGTCTAAATTTATACATTTTTTTAACAGAAGGGAAACAGTTATTTTAAAAAAAATAGTATTTTTTTCCCTTGATTAAATATCCACAAAAAAAGTTCTCTCACTAAAAAAATATAAAATTAATTTGGGTAAAGTGTTGCATGAGTACATATCAATCAAAGAATTACAGTGCTGAAAACTGAAAAATGGCCCAGACAGGAACTAGACGTCAAGTGGTTATTGTTAATGAATAAATAACATCCGATGAAAAATATAACTAAATAGTGCAGCGCTATTGGACATATAAAGGGTACTTCCATTCAGAAGTACTATACATGTATGAAAAAATGTGTATGTGACACACAATGTCAAAACTGAGTCCATCAATACACAATGGGGTGATGTAATCCTTATGGATGGTAATAGTGCATCAAAAACTCATAGTCCACCACGTGCAAACTAAACCTCCACCATATCAAGCTGGGGTACTCTTACCAGAACCAGTAGAAAACATGGGCATAAAGATAAAGATGGCATGGACTTTCCAGAACTTCCATCAAGCTTCATACATGGATGATGAAGGCCACATAAGAATAAGACTTAAGACACTAAGATGAAGATGAAGACTTCAACAGGGGAATTCCCCTGTTGAAGTCTTTGCAGACGAAACGCGTCGGGTGAAGCAAGCCTGCCCTTTATCATTGCGCTACTCATGTACTAATTGGAATTCCATATCGCTTATGTCAAGTCTTATCATGTAAGTGTGATTCTTTTTAATAAATTTACATGTATACAGAATTACACTATGTAGCACCTTCTGTTTTTACTGAGGTATTACTACAATTATTCCTGGGATATCTTTTGGATTTATCTGGTCCGCATCCGGTCTATATGGCTTCTTGGCCCTAGAAGGTGACCATTATACCAAATAGGATTCTTTGTGGATGCATTATGTTATGTGGCCTTCATCATCCATGTATGAAGCTTGATGGAAGTTCTGGAAAGTCCATGCCATCTTTATCTTTATGCCCATGTTTTCTACTGGTTCTGGTAAGAGTACCCCAGCTTGATATGGTGGAGGTTTACTTTGCACGTGGTGGACTGAGTTTGTGATGCACTATTACCATCCATAAGGATTACATCACCCCATTGTGTATTGATGGACTCAGCTTGGACATTTTGTGTCGTTTATTATTATTAATTTCATTCATTTTACATTTCTTAGTTTGATGCCTTTTTCATATATTTGTCTTCTACTCAACGTATGGTGTTCACTATTATCCACTGTATTATTTTTCATACACATTTTTTCATACATGTATAGTACTTCTGAACGGAAGTACCCTTTATATGTCCAATAGCGCTGCACTATTTAGTTATATTTTTCATCACTGTCCAATTTGGTAAGATTGTTGTGCTGGCAGGTTATATCACTATTTATAGGTAGCGCGGTATTCTCTTTTTGTTTTTATAAATAACATCCGACTTGGTCAGAAAATAGCCTAAAAACATTCCATTTTCCCCCTAAACTCACACAGAACAAAAGTAAATGCAGTTTCACCGAACAAAGAGCTCTATCAGGGCCTGGACTTGAACTTGGGACCTCTGCTGTGTCTGGCAATGACTCTTACCGCTGAGCTGCCTGAAATGCTGGACAGCACCGTCTGATCCATTGAACACACTGCCTTGACTTCTGCTGAACCTTGAACTCTTTGCTCCTCCCATGAACTTCCTGATTTAAACCATGTCTCTGCACTTCCTGTTTGCCAGTCTTGCTCTTGTTTTCCCTGCTACCGTCCATATTTTGCTACCACTCATTATCGATCCTTGGATTGTTCCTCGACTATGCTGCTCCCTAATCCCAACCTGCAACTACTCACTACTGACCTTTGGCTTGTTTACGGACTACGCTTCTGTTTGATCCTTACCTGCTCATCCGCTACTGGACCTCGGCTTGCTCACCTCCTGGTGGGGCGATCCTGAGGACCACGGCCTGGTACTAACACGCAGTAAAATCCATCTCCACCATCAGGAGCTTTGGCGAACAACGGTTAGCACTTAGACTCCACACCTCAGACGAGCTTGCACCATCCACCAGGGTGACTGCCTGTGTACCTATCCTGCTAGTCGGTGGTAGTCCCGCTACTGCTATAGCAACTGGTCTTCGAACCTGACCCCTTATCGTGACCAGCTATCCATATTGTTTAGAAATATACCCCTTGGTGTGTATATGATTTGCACAACCCACTGCCCTTCTACTCACCCCACTGCCTGAAAGTTGAAATATTCCCAATTTTTTTTTCTATGTTACATAAGGTAAAAAAGTGGTTATACCATCTGTCAGATGTTTAACCACGCTCCAAGGAGATCTCCACTTGCTTATTGTACTGGTAACCACAATGACTACATGGCTAAGCCTCATAAGGATTGTCAGTTTGAATCCCAACCACGGTACTACCTACATGGAGTATGCATCCCTGTGCCTATGTGGGTTTCCTCCCACACTCCAAAGACATGCTGCTGGTAGGTTAATTGGCTCCTGTCTAAATTGGCCCTAAATTGGCCCTAGTACAGTATGTGTATATACAAATGTGAGTTAGGGACCTTAGATTGTTAGCTCCTTGAGGGCAGGGACTGATGTGAATACACAATACAGTATCTCACAAAAGTGAGTACACCCCTCACATTTTTGTAAATATTGTATTATTTCATGTGACAACACTGAAGAAATGACACCTAGCTGCAATGTAAAGTAGTAAGTGTACAGCTTGTATAACAGTGTAAATTTGCTGTCCCCTCAAAATAACTCAACACACAGCCATTAATGTCTAAACCGCTGGCAACAAAAGTGAGTACACCCCTTAGTGAAAATGCCAAATTGAGCCCAAAGTGTCAATATTTTGTGTGGCCACCATTATTTTCCAGCACTGCCTTAACCCTCTTGGGCATGGAGTTCACCAGAGCTTCACAGTTTGCCACTGGAGTCCTCTTCCACTCCTCCATGACAACATCACGGAGCTGGTGGATGTTAGAGACCTTGCGCTCCTATACCTTCCGTTTGAGGATGCCCCACAGATCCTCAATAGGGTTTAGGTCTGGAGACATACTTGGCCAGTCCATCACTTTTACCCTTAGCCTCTTTAGAAAGCCAGTGGTTGTTGTGGAGGTGTGTTTGGGGTCGTTATGTTGGAATACTGCCCTGCGGCCCAGTCTCCGAAGGGAAGGGAGCATGCTCTGCTTCAGTATGTCACAGTACATGTTGGCAATTATGGTTCCCTCAATGAACTGTAGCTCCCCAGTGCCAGCAGCACTCATACAGCCCCAGACCATGACACTCCCACCACCATGCTTGACTGTATGCAAGGCACACTTGTCTTTCTACTCCTCACCTGGTTGCAGCCACGCATGCTTTACATCATCTGAACCGAAAAAGTATGATGGTGAGCACGTGCACTCAACTTCTTTGATCGACCATGGCGAGGCCTGTTCTGAGTGGAACCTGTCCTGTTAAACCACTGTATGGTCTTGGCCACCATTCTGCAGCTCAGTTTCAGGGTCTTAGCAATCTTCTTATAGCCTAGGCCATCTTTATGTAGAGCAACAATTCTTTTTTTCAGATCCTCAGAGACTTCTTTGCCATGAGGTGCCATGTTGAACTTCCAGTGACCAGTATGAGAGAGTGAGAGCGATAACACCAAATTTAACACATCTGCTACCCATTCACACCTGAGACATTTGGACTTTTCACTTAGAGGTGTACATGTTTGTTCCCAGCGGTTTAGACATTTATGGCAGAGTGTTGAGTTATTTTGAGGGGACAGCAAATTTACACTGTTATACAATCTGTACACTCACTACTTTTCACTGTACCAAAGTGTCATTTCTTCAGTGTTGTCACATGAAAAGATATAATAAAATATTTACGAAAATGTGAGAGGTGTACTCGCTTTTGTGAGATACTGTATATACTGTATATAAAGCACTGCATAAATTGTTGCTGCTGTATAAATACCTGTAATAAATGTTGTAAATAATAAAATACAAGAAGAAAGGGAACTTTGGCATAAAAACCGCCAGTGGTTCTAACGCCTCCCACATCCATCAAAAACCTTTTGGCATTTTGGTTACAGTTGGACACTCAGAAACAGTTCCCACACCATAACAGGAAGTGAACAAGGACCTTAAAGGCACGATCACCAAGTATTCTTTTAATTAAAGCTGCTAGTTTAAAAAAAAACTGGAAACATTTATAATTTCTTTAACAAGTTAAAACGTATATGAGATTTGGTGATTGGATTTAGATCTACTTTAAATAATTACCTGAGAGATCACTGGCCGATCATCCTATCGCAACTTGCAAAGCATGCCTTAACTGAAGGGGGATCAGCCAATCTAAACTCTGATCTTACCCTACAGCAGGGGTAATGTGACCAAGCTCTGTGGTGAGCGTGGCTTGCTCTCACTGCCCGCTCACCTCCTACGTCATCTTCCCAGGTTGACAGCTGGGCTTGATCTGTCGCCCATTCCTTACCGCTGCTGATTGGTGCCGCCTATCAGTGCTACTCCATCAGTGCAGCCCATGAGTGCAGTCTGTCAGTGCAGCCTCATCTGCGTCGCCTATCAGTACCCGTCAGTGAGTGCCACCAGTCAATACCGCCTATCAGTGCTACCCCATCAGTGTAGCCCATCAGAGAAGTATGTCCATGCTTATCAGCGCAGCCTCATCAGCATCGCCTATCAGTGCCCATCAGTGCAGCTTATCAGTGCCACCTAATCAGTGGAGCCTATCAGTGCTTATCAGCACAGCCTAATCAGTGTCACCTATCAGTGCCCATTAGTGCCGCCTGTCAGTGCCCATCAGTGCCGTCTATTAGTGCAGCCCATCAGCGCCACCTCATCAGTGCCCATCAATGTAGCCTCATCAGCGCAGCCTATCAGTACCACCTATCAGTACTTCTCAGTGTCACCTATCAGTGCCGCCTGTTAGTACCCATTAGCGCTGCCTATCAGTGCCACCTAATCATTGTAGCCTATCAGTGCTTATCAGCGCAGCCTTATCAATGTCGTCTGTCAGTGCCCATCAGTGCCACCTCAGTGCCACCTATCAGTACCCATTAGTGCAGCCTCATCAGTGCAGCCTATCAGTGCCACCTTTGTTTTTTTTGTTTTGTTTTTTTTTTCGTTTTTTTTATTTTTCTGTCTTTTTTTTGTTTGGCACCAGGCGTGAGCAATTCTTATTATACCCGGACATGCAGTTCTAGGTGCTGGACAGCTGATTTAAAAAAACGGCTCCTAACTTTTTTAGTTTGCTCCTAGATTCTAAACAAACTTGTCAAGCCCTACATTAAAGTATAAGCTCACCTTTTGGAACATGTTACATGTTCCATCCGTAGTTAGGATGGAACATGTAACATGTTTCAGCAGCTGCAGCCTCTCCTCCCCCTCAGTGGCAGCCATCAAAGCCTGCCTGGCTACGTCATTCATTCACAGTCCTCTGTGAATGGGGAACTACAAGTCCCAAAAGCCTTTGTGGCTGTCAGCTTGTAGTTGCAATGAACTACCATGGTGCTGTTAAACGCTGTGGTAGTTCATTGTCTTTTCCTGTCAGTGTGTATCTGCCTGGCTGTACAAGTTACAAGCAGACAGATACACTGACAAGTCTGCAGGAGTGTTGCATGGCACCTGCGATCTGTTGATCGCGGGTGCAATGCTTTACAGGCTCCAAGTAAAAAAAATAAATAAATGCATGTTTTTTTACCTGCAAAAAAGATGTGCATTTATTATTTTTTTTTTAAAAAGGTGAACTCATCCTTTAAGGTAAAAAAAACCTTTTAATGTCTGTGCTTCCCCCCTTCCTAAACACTTACCAGACACCACTCTCGATCCAACGATGTTCCTGCCAGCAACCCCATTCTGTTCCCTTCCTGCATTCATGGGTTTTACTGAGAACAGTGGGAGCCAAAGGTTACTGCTGCTGTCAGTCAAATCCTGTGAGGAGGGAGCAGGGGGTGGGTTCAAGCCATGCTTAGGAGCGTACCTGGCTGCAGCCCAGCTCGGGAGCGTGCCCGCACAAGTGCCCCCAAGTGGCTTGCTATGGGGAGAGAAGAGAAGAGAGAGGGGAGAAAGGAGAGAAGAGAGAGGACAGCACCAGCGGGGAACCCCAGAAAAGAGGTTCATGACTGCTCTGTGCAATACCATTGCACAGTTGTTATTTTAATAAAAAAAATGTAGCTTTACAATCATTTAACAACATAAACTACTGTAAATGACTTGCTATTAGAGAAAAATTAATAAACCGATCCATTTATAGAAAACTAAATCTATTTCAGGAGGCCAATTACCTTGTCAAGTCAACATTTTTCATAGCTCATGCTATTGCAATTTTATATACAAAGAAGCTTTGTATCTATTAATAAGGCTTTAAAAAGAGAATAAATGTCTATGCATTATATTTCAAAACTATGCAAGGGAATGCCACAGGACGTTTTCAGTACATCAAGATATTGCAAAATCTTTCTTCATTATCTGTAAAGGTGGTAACGCACAGGTGAACTTGTTTGGCAACATATGATCAAACCTTGGGAACCTTCTTCCCAAGCAAAGACAAACATCCACTATTAGTTAGTTTTTAACCTCTTTATGATTAGACCCCCCAAATAGATTGCCCACTTTAAGAACCTTTTTCAATGGTAGCAACAGGTTCTTAATCAATTATTGACAGGTCCCAGATTGTGAACCTAGCTGTAATTAAGACCTACTCCGAGCTGGGGTACAGATGCAGGGCCTGTAGCCAGAAAGGGCCATGTCTGTGCTGGAAAGCTGTTATATATGTGACAGCTTCCCACACAGTACTGTATCCCTAGCCCCATTCAGCTGTCAGCCAGGAGATTCCCCAATAAAAAGCTAATTGTAAACAAAGGGGCTGAAGACAGTGGTGATGTCATCACCCAAATAGGGTAATGTCCATAAAAGTGAAATGTCACTGAGCAGGCAGAGCTTTAGGGGAAACTTAGGTGGACAGAAGCAGTAATTAGAAAAGCAGATAAGAAACAGGAAATATACCAATATTGTAAGTTCAATACAACAAAAAAAATGCAAGTTGCCTGTCTGGTTTCAGTGCTTTCTAAATCACAAAAATATGTGGCCAAAAAAGTTGAAGAGAAATCAATATACTTTTCTACATACCTATTTTTGGTTATCAGCTCATCACTGAAACCATTACACCAGCATAGGAGCCAAGCAACTAGCCTTTGGTGGTCAGCAATAACAGCATAACAATTTCTCTCAATACAGGTTTACATTAAAGCTTAACCACTTGAGTCTCAGTGCCGTTTTAAAATGGCGATAGGAACACGTGCTGTTCAAACACACTCCCAGCTGCTATACCAGCCAAGAGTGTACATACATTTGTAAAGCCGATTGTCGGCTTTCACGTGGAAGTGATACGAGCCACTGTGAAGCCACCCACTCACTTCCACAACCGTCTTCCTGCAGGCCCCGGTGAGGTCATGGCGGGTGTCACTGGGAAGGGAGGTGGGAGCTCTATGAACACCCATTCATGGGCCCATCTTCCTGTAAACAGACCAGGCAGCGACATGTCTTACACCCACTGCCTGGTCCAGCACTGTCATTCTCCAGGATCACAGCTTGGGGACACAGCTGATGGAACACAATCTGTGTTCCCATCAGCTGCAGTGGAGTACAGGGGAGACAACCAGGGTCTAATAGACCCCGGATGTCTCCAAAAAGAGAATATGTCATCTATATGCTATCACACAGGGGGCTATTGGTCACCTATAGCAATAAAGTTATGTAAAAAAAAAAGGGGGTCATCCTGGCTCACACATCCAAAATGCACTGTAATACCTTGATGCTCTTCACTGATCTCCCCTCTTGATTATATAGAGTAACTACTTATCTAGCTGGTGCCACACCCCACTTTCTCTCCCTACCCCCCACCCCCCCTCCACCTTCCCCGTCTGGAGTCAACACAGTTTATATTGTCTGCATATTTTACATATTCTATATCTATATAATCAGCATTTTTGTAAATTTGGATTGTCGGTAATGTAACTATTATTTGTCATTATCTACTGGTTTACCTTGCTCCAGTCAGAACATCTGATTTGATGTAAAATAAGAGAAATACAGTTACACTCAAAACAAAGTCAATACAAAATAAAAATAAAAACAATATAATTTAATTTAAAGAGTCATAAAAGAAATGCTAGAGACACCCCCCACACAAAGATACAATAACACATGCGTTGGGGTGCATACATACGAAAATGTTGACTACTATGTTTTAAAATATGTAAACAAAAAATGAAAAAAAATTGAAAAATGGCTCTGGGACTTACATGGTTAAGTATAGAGAAAGTATGCAAGCAACCCCACAATCTTCATACATCAGATAATGAGCTAAGTAAACAGTCACAATAAGAGCAATAAATATGTGTAAACCAACTTTCCACCTGCATCAAAAATCATTCAAGAAAAAAACAAGTAAAAAACAAGAAAACAAAAAGCAAGTCCCAATAAAGGTCCCAATTATTATCTTCATAAGAATTGATGAAAAATGAAACACTCAAAAGTCCGTGGAAAAGAGAAGAAGCTTCACTCATTAACCACCACCAGCCAGATGTACACCTTCAGTGCTCAAAAGGTAAGCCAAAACCCTTACCAGAAGCTGGTGACCCACTATCGCTAGTAGGGTCAGAAACAGCTGCCAGATATAACCCTCTGCAGGGTATCAAGCCGAAAGAAGATTCCCTCTGGATCCACGGGACTCTTTCCCAATGCAGCGGCACCTCTCAGCATTGATGGTTCTCCAGAAAGGGCTAACGTTTTAACCACTCAGGCACATTCCCCCAGCAAGGCCATAAAAAATAAGATCCGACATATCGTAATACCGTAGAGATACTTTAATAAACAGAAAATGTACAGGGTACTCACAATATTCCAATAAAAGCGCTCATAAAGGTTAAAAGCCGGCAAATCAGCCCGGACTCGTGGAATCACGTAGGCGTGGTGACGTAAGCACGCAAGCTCCGCCCTACATGTTTCGTCACAAATGACGTCTTCCTGGGGCACGTGTATTGTGAGTACCCTGTACATTTTCTGTTTATTAAAGTATCTCTACGGTATTACACTATGTCAGATCTTATTTTTTAAGGCCTTGCTGGGGGAATGTGCCTGAGTGGTTAAAACGTTAGCCCTTTCTGGAGAACCATCAATGCTGAGAGGTGCCGCTGCATTGGGAAAGAGCACTGAAGGTGTACATCTGGCTGGTGGTGGTTAATGAGTGAAGCTTCTTCTCTTTTCCACGGACTTTTGAGTGTTTAATTTTTCATCAATTCTTCTGAAGATAATAATTTGGACCTTTATTGGGACTTGCTTTTTGTTTTCTTGTTTTTTACTTGTTTTTTTCTTGAATGATTTTTGATGCAGGTGGGAAGTTGGTTTACACATATTTATTGCTCTTATTGTGACTGTTTACTTAGCTCATTATCTGATGTATGAAGATTGTGGAGTTGCTTGCACACCTACTTGGTCTTATTTTCGTTTGTTCACTTTATTTATACTTGTCACTTATCATTACTCACTGTACTGTTATAATCATTATTTAGAGCGCAACAATTTATTTATTTAATTTGTCTGTATGGTGGGATATCGCACTGGATTTGTTGCAGCTACTACCCTTCTTTAATTTACCAAGCGCGGTTTAAAACTCTAACATAGAGAAAGTATGCATACCATGCCTGTCAATTTTCCCTGACCTAAAGTAACCCACCCTTGTCCCCAGCTGCATACTTATGTGAATCGGGTAGTCTCAGCCTTTTGCACCCTAACTGCTGTAACCCCACGCATCTGGGGACCTCCCACTAGAAGTACAAAGAGACCTAGTACATAGTATTACAGGGGTGATGTTTGCTCAAAGTATGCTGGGCAAGTACCTCCATGGAAATGACACATGCTTGATTTTTAAATGGCTGATATGGGTTACACAGTAAACTTGATTTGGAATATAACTGCACATTCATTCTGTGTGATGGGGTCCCATAGCAAAACCATTAAATTGATACTAAAGTCTGTTTTTTTTTTAATAAACATGTTATACTTACCTGCTCTTTGCAATGGGTTTGCACAGAGCAGCCCAGATCCTCCTCTTCTCGGGTCCCTCTTCGGCGCTCCTGGCTCCTCTGTTGAGTGCCCCCACAGCAAGCAGCTTGCTATGGGGCACCTGAGCCGAGCCGCAGCTCCCTGTGTCCATTTAGACACAGAGACGCGGCCCGTCCCTTTCTCTTCTTATTGGCTCATTGACAGCGGCGGGAGCCAATGGCGCTTTGCTGCCGTCTCAGCCAATGAGGAGGGAGAGTCCATGAAAAACAGACATATTTATTGAATTAAAAGTTAAAGCACACTTACATCACAGCAGCTCTGTATCAGTGTGGGAAGCTAGAAAGCAGAGTATGTTCCAGGGCAAGGAATTGTTTGTAGCAACAGTGATGAAAGGTCTGAAAGCTCAGTAGGGACCCGCCATGGATGACAGCTGGTATTCACCCCCTATGGCGTCTGCCACCACTGTTATGCCTTGTGCCTGTATCTGCATCTCTCAGAGGGGCAGTAATGCTTTTCCAAAAGAGTTCTTTCTTTTTAAAAAAAACAGCCCCTGTAAGGTACCTATTATCTTGGTCTCATCAGACCACAGGACGTGGTTCCAGTAATCCAGAGACCTTGTAACACTAACAAGTCACATGACACCGCAGAGAGAAAATGGCTAATTGGGCCCAATTTGGACATTTTCACTTAGGGGTGTACTCACTTTTGTTGCCAGCGATTTAGACATTAATGGCTGTGTGTTGAGTTATTTTGAGGAAACAGCAAATTTACACTGTTATACAAACTGTACACTCACTACTTTACATCGTAGTAAAGTGTAATTCCTTCAGTGTTGTCACATGAAAAGAGATAATAAAATATTTACACAAATGTGCGGGGTGTACTCACTTTTGTGAGTTACTGTATATATACACATTTCTGAATTAGAAGGATTTAACTCAATTTAATTTGTATTGATTCTATAGAAGTCCAAAAGTGTATCCTGCTAATTGTTTAACCACTTCCTTACCATCCAGGTGACGGTGCTGACCAATCAGGAGCCGTCTAGCCCATACTGTCAGCACAGCAAGGAGTGGAGAGGAAGCTGCTTTTCGTTGTCTGACAGTGGGGAATTGGCAATCTGGTACAGCGGGACCGAGGAGGAATAGGAAGGGGTTCCAGTGGATGGCTGGAACCGCTGGTGGCTAGGGGGAGAGAGCCATGGGAGAGGCAGGAGGAGACCAAGCCACAGCCACTAATGTTCACAGTGGGATCGGGAGTCGGAGATGGTGGGACCCGTCATGAATGGAGGTTTTCCGCACCACTCCTGTGTGAACTCAGGCTCAATGTCACTATGACAAGTCTAGGTTCACACAGGAGCGGTGCGGGAAACGGCATGCAATTTGGACAAGAATTGCACCGCATTCCTGTTCAAATCACCTGCAATTCTTGCAGTGCGATTTGAGCCCATTCATTTTGTAAATCACACTGCAAAAGTACTGGTACTCGGTATCAGCGAGTACTTGACCGAAAGTATTGGTACATGTATTCGCCAGTAAAAAACGGTATTGGTGCATCCCTAGTTACTACCCCTCTGATAGACGCAGAGCCCAGCCATGAGGCAGACGCCATGGAGCAGTGGTTCTCAACTCCTGTCCTCAGGACCCACCAACAGGCCAAATTTTAAGTATTACCTTGGGGAGATGCAGACTAGAATACTGCAATCACTGAGCAGCAAATTATATCACCTGTGATGCATTTCAGTTATCCTGCAAACCTGGCCTGTTAGTGGGTCCCGAGGAAAGGAGTTGAGAACCATTCCATAGAGAGTGAATACCAGCTGCCATCCCTGGCGGGTCCCTCTTGAGCTGCCTTTGGGATTTTTCATTGCTGCTGCTACACACAGTTCCATGCGCTGGAACATGCTCTGCTTTCAATCTGCCCACACTGGTGCAGAGCTGCTGTGATGTAAATGTGCTATAACTTTTTATTCAATAAATGTAGCTATGCTTTTCATGGGATCCTCTCTTTTTGTCTTCATGTTCAGCTTTGATCTGCCCAGATCACTAAAGGAAGCTACAGGGTCCCAGGTTTTTCTTATGGTCCTCTCCTTTGCCTTTGGAACTGTACACCCGATTGTCCATCTATAGCTGAAGACTGGAAGCTGAAGTTACCCGAGCGCTGTGGTGGTTGGTTTATTCATAGCTATAGCTATGTCCTTGTGTACATTACACCTCGCCTTCTAACTAAAGTACAGTATTTAAAGTGGTTGTAAGCCTCAATCATGAAATCTGAACAAAACACATACAGTTAGGTCCATATATATTTGGACACAGACACAATTTTCATACTTTTGGCTCTGTATGCCAGCAGAATAAAATTAAAATGAAACAATCCAAATTAATTTGAAGTGCAGACTTTCAGATTTAATTCAAGGGGTTGAACATAAATATCAAGTACAAATTTTAGGCACTGAATCTATTTTTATACACTGTCTCCCCATTTTCCGGGGCTCAAATGTAATTGGACAGATGAATATAATCATAAATTAAATGTTAATTTTTAATATTTTATTGAGAATCCTTTACCTGGCAATGACTGCCTTAAGTCTGGAACCCGTGGACATTACCAAAGACTGGGTTTCCTCCTTTCTGATGCTTTGCCAGGCTCTAACTTCAGCTGTCTTCAGTTGTTCTTTGTTTGTGGGTCTTTCTGCCTTTAGTTTTGCCTTCAGCAAGTGAAATGCATGCTTAATTGGGTTGAGATCAGGTGATTGACTCGGCCATTGCAGAATATTCCACTCCTTTTGCTTCAAAAGCTCCTGGGTTGCTTTTGCAGTGTGTTTTGGATCATTGTCCATCTGCACTGTGAAGTGCCATCCAATCAACATTGCTGCATTTGGCTGAATCTGGGCTGACAGTATATCTCTAAATACTGCAGAATTCATCCGGCTGCTTCTGTCTTCTGTCACATCAATAAACACCAATGACCCAGTGCCACTGGAAGCCATGCATGCCCATGCCATCACACTGCCTCCACCATGTTTTACAGATGACGTTGCGTGCTTTGGATCATGAGCTGTTCCAAGCCTTCTCCACACTTTTTTCTTCCCGTCATTCGGGTACAAATTAATCTTAGTTTCATCCGTTCAAAGAATGCTTTTCCAGAGTTGGTCTGGCTTTTTTAGATTTTTTTTGGCAAAGTCTAATCTGGCTTTTCTATTCTTCAGGCTTATGAATGGTTTGCACCTTGTGGTGAACTCTCTGTATTTGCTCTAGTGAAGTCTTCTCTTGATTGTAGACTTTGACAATGAAACACCCACCTCCTGAAGCGTGTCCTTCACTTTTCTGGATGATGTGAATTTGTTTTTCTTTACCATAGAGAGGATACTGTGATCATCCACCACTTTTGTCTTTCGTGGATTTCCAGGCCTTTTTATGTTGCTGAGCTCCCTGGTGCGTTCTTCTTTCCCCAGAATGTACCAAACTGTTGATTTGGCCACTCCTAATGTTGCTGCCATCTCTCTGATGAATTTGTTTCGTTTTTGAAGCGTTAGACCCCTTTTACACTGGGGCGTCTTTCAGGCACTTTAGCGCTAAAACTAGCGCCTGTAAATCGCCCCCAATCCACCCCAGTGTGAAAGCCCGAGTGCTTTCACACTGGAGCGGTGCGCTTGCAGGATGGGAAAAAAAGTCCTGCAAGCAGCATCTTTGGAGCGGTGCGGGAGCGGTGTATACAGCGGTCCTAAACCGCCCCTGCAATTGCAATGAATGCCCAAAACTTCTGAAGCGGCTGAACACCAATTCAGAAGCGCCGCACGGGCGCTTTTAACCCCTTCTTGGGGGTTAAAAGCACCCAGCTGCTGCCCGAACAGTGGTACCAAAGTGCCGCTATAACGGCGGGAAAGCGCTTTACCGCTACCGCCCTGCCGACCCCAGTGTGAAAGTGGCCTTACAATGGCCTGTTTCACTTACATAGACAACTCCTTTGAATGCATGTTGTAGGTTGACAGCAATAGATTCCAAATGCAAACACCACACTTAGAATCAACTGCAGACCTTTTACCTGCTTAATTGATGAAGAAATAATGAAGGAGTAGCCCACACCTGGCCATGAAACAGCTTTTGATTAAATTGTCCAATTATTTTTGGTCCCTTGAAAAAGGGGGATGGCTATTCCTAAACCCTTCCTCCAATTTGGATGTATACACCCTCAAATTAAACCTGAGTGTGCGCACTTTCAGCCCATATCTATTATATAACTATAGCTTGAATATATTTTGGTAAATACCTGAAAAAAACTAAAATTGTGCCTTTGTCCAAATATACAGTATTGCACAAAAGTGAGTACACCCTCACATTTTTGTAAATATTTTATTATATCTTTTCAACAACACTGAAGAAATTACACTTTGCTACAATGTAGTGAGTGTACAGCTAGTATAACAGTGTAAATATGCTGTCAACTCAAAATAAATCAACACACAGCCATTAATGTCTAAACCGCTGGCAACAAAAGTGAGTACACCCCTAAGTAAAAATGTCCAAATTGGACACAATTAGCCATTTTCCCTCCCCGGTGTCATGTGACTTGTTAGTGTTACAAGGCTGAAGGTGTGAATGTGGAGCAGGTATTAAATTTGGTGTTATCACTCTCACTCTCTCATACTTGTCACTGGAAATTCAACATGGCGCCTCGTGGCAAAGAACTCTCTGAGGATCTGAAAAAAAGAATTGATGTTCTACATAAAGATGGCATAAGCTATAAGAATATTGCCAAGACCCTGAAACTGAGCTGCAGCACTCTGGCTAAGACCATACATCAGTTTAACAGGACAGGTACCACTCAGAACAGGCCTCGCCATGGTCGACCAAAGAAGTTGAATGCACGTGCTCCGTGTCATATCCAGAGGTTGTCTTTGGGAAATAGATGTATGAGTGCTGCCAGCATTGCTGCGGAGGTTGAAGGAGGGGGGTCAAATTGGTCTGCATAGCTGTCATCCCAGAAGGAAGCCTCTTCTAAAGATGATGCACAAGAAAGCCCGCAAACAGTCTGCTGAAGACAAGCAGACTAAGGACATGTATTACTGGAACCATAATCTGTAGTCTGAAGAGACTAAGGTAAAGTTATTTGGTTCAGATGGTGTCAAGCGCGTGTGGCGGCAACCAAGTGAGTACAAAGTCAAGTGTGTCTTGCCTATAGTCAAGCATGGTGGTGGGAGTGTCATGGTCTGGGGCTGCACGAGTGCTGCCGGCTTGCAGAGCTACAGTTCATTGAGGAAACCATGAACCAACATGTACTGTGACATACTGAAGCAGAGCATGATCCCCTCCCTTCAGGGACTGGGCTGCAGGGCAGTATTCTGACATGACCCCAAACACATCTCCAAGACGACCACTGCCTTGCTAAAGAAGCTGAGGGTAAAGGTGATGGACTGGCTAAGCATCTCTCCAGACCTAAACCTTATTGAGCATCTGTGGGGCATCCTCAAATGGAAGGTGGAGGAGTGCAAGGTCTCTAACATCCACCAGCTCCGTGATGTCATCATGGAGGAGTGGAAGAGTACTCCAGTGGTAACCTGTGAAGCTCTGGTGAACTCCATGCCCAAGAGGGTTAAGGCAGTGCTGGAAAAAAATGGTGACCACACAAAATATTGACATTTTGGGCCCAATTTGGACATTTTCACTTAGGGGTCTACTCACTTTTGTTGCCAGCAGTTTAGACATTAATGGCTGTGTGCTGAGTTATTTTGAGGGGACAGCAAATTTATACTGTTATACAAGCTGTACACTCACTACTTTACATTGTAGCAAAGTCTTCAGTGTTGTCACATGAAAAGATATAAAATATTTACAAAAATGTGAGGGGTGTACTTACTTTTGTGAAATACTGCATATGGACCTAACTGTATATCTGTAGTGTTTGCTTGTCTCTCTCCAAAGCTCTAAGCGTAATTTCTCTCTGGTGCTTTGTTCATCTGTTATCAGCATGAGTCACTTCTGACAAGTGGTCGGGACACATAACATAAAATGGTGACGGGGAAGAAAACTCAGCACACAGCTTATCTATTCACAACACAGCTCTGCATCAGTCCTTTGTTCCTGTGCCATGTGTGAAGTGGGTGTGTCCCTTTCCTCCAATCAGCTCTCACACACAGTACAAGAGCTCTAACTGCAGCGGCCCGTCCCCTCCTGATAGATGCAGATGGATTTTATCTAAATTCAGCACTCTGAATGGATGTAGAAAAGAGAAGACTTCAGATAAACAAGTAAAACTTATGTAGGAAGAATTGTTTAATCTTTGTGTATCATGTGAGGCTATTCACTTCACTGGGCATATGAGAGGGTTTACAACCACTTTAAGTGGGCCTTTTGCTAAAAAAGAAAACAAAAAAAAAAACAAAACTGCTTATATACCATATTACTGGCTTAGGCTAATAAAAAGAATATTGTTAGGCCCACTTCAAATAATGCGTTGTACTAACATACCTGAACTTATTTTGAATACACTGGCAAGACGACTTAAAGCACAATAATTTAGACATTTAATCCAGGGCACTGCAACATATGTCACATGCATTGGCTGCCACTGTGCATTAGGTTGCCATTCACAATGAATGGCTCCACAACACCCCACTTCCCATTGCTATGCGATGCAGTAATACTCAGAAAAAAGGGATTTTATTATAACTTACCGTAAAATCCTTTTCTCCGAGTTCACTGACAGACGCAGCTCTTCATGACTTTGTGGGGTTTTATGTTCGTCCTACTAGGAGTTAACTAGGCAGGGAAAAGAATCAGCTGGCCCCTCCCTTGGGGGCCGTCCTCTCTTCCTACATCAAACCCCCTCACAGAATAGCTCTTCAGTTCGTACACAAGCCGTACCAAAACAGAGCCCAGAGGGGTGGGTGCTGCGTCTGTCAGTGAACTCGGAGAAAAGGATTTTACGGTAAGTTATAATAAAATCCCTTTTTCTCCTACGTTCACTGACAGACGCAGCTCTTCATGACTTTGTGGGGACGTCCCCAAGCTGTGTCAATAAAAGAGGGGTGGGTAAACGCAAACAACTGTACCCAACTGAACCTCTGAGAAGGCGTCAGACGCGCCTACACTACCGCCTGCAGAGCCTGCGGCCAAAGGCAGCATCCAAAAATTTGAACACATCAACTTATAAAACTTAGTAAAAGGGTGAACCGAGGCCCAATTGCACACCTGTGACATCGAAGCCTGGTGTCTGACAACCCAGTAAGTACTAACCGCCCGGGTAGAATGAGCCGTGACCAGAAAAAAGGGGGAACCTAGCCCCGAACAGAATACACATGGGTCACGGTCTTTTTTTTTTTTTTTTTTTTTAAATCCACTGAGAAATCGTAGCCGAAGAGGCCGCCAGACCTTTTGTGCGGTCCTCCTGGCACAACAAACAAGGGGCCAGCCTTACGAAAAGGAGCTGTAGCAGCCAAGTACACTCTTAAGGCCCGTACTACGTCCAAATTATGCCACTCAAACTCCTTGGGGGGCGATGGACGAGGGCACAATGAAGGCAGGACAATATCTTCATTGATAAGAAAAGAAGAGACTACCTTTGGGAGAAAAGAAGGAAGGGGTCGCAAGACCGCCTAATCCAATGCATTACCAAATAAGGAAACTTGCACGATAGGGCAGCCAATTCCGATACTCGTCAGGCAGAAGTAAAGGCGACTCAGGGATGGATGGATGGATGGATGGATGGACGCCCCGCACACAGCCACACACCCCCACAGGATCCGAGGACAGCACCCCACCGCCACCAGCACCCAGAGGGAGCCCAGCTATACTTGCGATTTTTGCTGCCCAGCAGCGCCGATCGTTCCGAAAATACTGCCTGTCACCATCTATCTTCTGAGGGGAGAAGCTGCAGCCACGTGTAGAATGCAAAGCATGCAGTGAAGATGGCCGCCAAGAAGCACTAGAGGCTGAAACACACCTCTCAGGCAACGTGCAGTACCGAATATGGCCGCTCCGAGCACTAGAGGGAAAGCCCCACAGGCTGGAAATGTCTGCGGCTATGGCAAAATGGCGGCGGTCCGCCGCAAAATGGCGGCCGAAGGACCGCATGGTGATGCTGGACGAGAAGGCCGAACGAACGGGCAGCGCTGGGGAGGGGGGTGGGGGGCGAGGTGTGGCAGGGGGCAAGATGAAAGGCTGATCCCCACCGGTGGCTACCCCGGACAAGCTACTGGAGCAGTGGAAAAACCGCATTTGCGGACGTCGGGCCCACTTCACTCCCCGGGTGGGGAGGAAGGCAGGGCGCTCACTTACCCGTCCGACGCCACGGCAGCCACCGAACGCAGACTTTCCACCCTCTATGGGGGGCATGCTGCCGGCCCAGAGTCGCCCTGCCGAACGAATCGGGAAGGGGACCAATGTGGGGGATCTCGCCCCGGGCCACCCGCACGGAACGGGTAAGATGCGGCGGGTCCCTGTGTTGGGGCCGGCTTCGCATCATGTTGGCCAGGTCGGGGAAAGTACAGAGCACCAGGACTCTCGATGCCCCGACCGGCTTCTTGATAGCAGATCATCTCCGAGTTCACTGACAGACGCAGCTCTTCATGACATGTGAGTTTATGCTTGTCCCACTAGGAGTTAACTAGGCAGGGAAAAGAACAGCTGGCCCCTCCCATGGGGCCGTCCTCTCTTCCCACATAAACCCTCCACATAGCCTAGCTCAGCAGTTCGTATACAAGCCGTACCGAAACAGAGCACAGAGGGTTGGGTGCTGCGTCTGTCAGTGAACTCGGAGAAAAGGATTTTATGGTAAGTTTTAATAAAATACCTTTTTCTCCTACGTTCACTGACAGACGCAGCTCTTCATGACATGTGGGGATGTCCCAAAGCTGTGTCAAAAAGATGGGTGGGTAAACGATAACAACTGTACCCAACAGAACCTCTAAGGAGGCGCCAGACGTGCCTACACTGCCACCTGCAAAACTTTGCAGCCAAAGGCAGCATCCGAAGATACTAACACATCAATCTTATAAAGCTTCGTGAAAGTGTGTACCGAGGCCCAAGTGGCCGCCTTGCACACCTGTGACACCAAGGCCTGGTGTCTGAAAGCCCAGGAAGTGCTAACAGCCTGGGTAGAATAAGCCGCGGCCGGAAAAGGGGGAATCTTGCCCCGAACAGAATATGCAAGGGTCACGGTCTGTCTAATCCAACGAGAGACTAGCCGACGAGGCCGCCAAACCTTTGCGCGGACCCTCTGTCAGCACAAATAAGGTATCAGACTTCCGAAAAGAAGCTGTAGCAGCTAAATGCACTCGTAAGGCCCTCACTACGTCCAAAGTATGCAACTCAAATTATTTTGGGTGCCATGGACGTGGGCACAATGAAGGAAGAACAATATCTTCGTTAATATGAAAAGAAGAAACCACCTTCGGAAGGAAAGGAGAGGGTCGCAAGACCTCCTGGTCCTTGTGCAGGACCAGATAGGGAGACTTGCAGGATAGTGCTGCCAACTCAGACACCCGTCTGGCGGAAGTGATGGCTACCAAAAAAGCCACCTTCTGCGACAGCAGTTGTAAGGAAATCTCCCTGATATTTTCATAGGGCAGTTTCTGAAGTACAGAAAGCACCAAATTCAGATCCCACGGGGCCTTCACCCGAGACGCCACATGTCGCACACCTTGTACAAAGGTACGAATCAACGAGTGCGTAGCCAAAGGTCTCTGGAAAAGAATCGCCAGGGCCGATATCTGGCCCTTGAGAGTACTCAAAGCCAGTTTTTTGTCCAGGCCTTGCTGCAAAAAGGTCAGGACCCTGGACACCACATAAGAGCGAGGGTTATGACCCTCTGCCTCGCACCAAGCTATACAAGCCTTCCAAGAAGTACACTTGCGAGCCTTCAACAAGGTAGGGATCACGGAGTCAACGACTCCCCTGTCTCTCAGCACCTGGGACTCAATAGCCAGGCCATCAAAGCTAGCGAGGGTAAAGCAGGGTGCAAGATGGGCCCCTGAGACAGTAGATCGTCTCGCAGAGGGAGCCGCCAGGGAGCGTCTGCCACCATTTGCACCACGTCGGCGTACCAAGTGCGCCGAGGCCAATCTGGAGCTACCAGGATTATTGGTATTCCCTCCGCCACTATCCTGCGTATCGATCGCAGTAGTATTTTTATCGGAGGGAAGGCGTACAGAAGGCGATAACCTCCCCACGGGGCCACCAGAGCGTCTGTGGCCACTGCCAACGGATCCTTCGTTCTGGACACAAAGGTCTTCACCTTGTGATTGAACCGAGACGCCATGAGATCCACGTCCGGCGTCCCCCATCTGCGGCAAATCTGGGTGAATACCTCCGGATGGAGAGACCACTCTCCCTGGTCCAGCGTCTGGCAACTGAGAAAGTCCGCCTGCCAGTTTTCCACACCTGGAATGTAAATGGCAGAGATAACATGACGTTCCGCCCATCGCAGTATCAGAGCTGCCTCCGCCGCTGGACTCCTCGTGCCGCCCTGATGGTTCACATATGCCACTGCCGTGGCATTGTCCGACTGAATCCGAATCGGACGACCCTGCAACCACACTGTCCAGTGAGATAGGCACAATCTGATTGCTCTCAGTTCCAGCACATTGATGGGGAGGCGAGCCTCCTGTGCCGACCAACGGCCCTGGGCAGACAGCTGACCCAGGATCCCGCCCCAGCATGAAAGACTGGCATCCGTGGTGATGATCACCCACTGAAGGGGCAGGAACGACTTCCCCTGAATCAACGCCAAGTCCCGAAGCCACCAGGTCAGAGGTGCCCTGGTCTGGAAGCTCAGGCGGATCAGAAGGTCCAAGGACCGAGGGGACCTGTCCCACCGAGCCAGGATTGCTTGCTGAAGAAGACGAGTGTGACTCTGGGCGTACGGTATCGCCTCAAAGATGAGACCATGAGCCCCAGCACCTGCATACAGAATCGTAATGAAGGCCATCGGTGCGACAGGAGGGTTCGCACTGCCGACTGCAGTGACAGCAACTTGGCTGGAGGAAGGAACACTTTTGCCTGCTCTGTGTCCAGAATCAGGCCTAGATACTCCAGGCAACGGGATGGAAACACCGTCGACTTCTGCAGGTTGAGCAATCAGCCGAAGTCCTGCAGCGAGGTCATTGTGATTATCACATTCTCTTCCAGAGATGAGGCAGACTCCGCTCGCAGGAGCAGGTCGTCTAGGTAGGCTACTACCGCAATGCCTCTCTGTCGTAGCAACGCCATGACCGGAGCTACCAGTTTTGTGAAAACTCGAGGGACTGAGGCCAGACCGAAAGGGAGTGTCACAAATTGATAATGGAGGTCTCCCACTGCAAAGCGAAGGAAGCGCTGATGCCGTGGACAAATAGGTACATGGAGGTACGCATCCCTGATGTCCAGAGATGCCAGAAATTCTCCCTGATGGAGGGTGGCCACAACCGAGCGGATAGATTCCATCCGGAATTTCTGCGCCCTGACATACCGGTTCAGGGCCTTCAGGTCCAGTACTGGCCGGACCCCCGCCCCCTTTTTTGGGGACCACGAACAGGTTTGAGTAAAAACCTTGAAACCTCTCCGCTGGAGGCACTGGCACGATCACCCCTTGGTCCTCCCGGCATGCCTGCGGGAGCCCTAAGTTCGATGGGAAGAACCTGTCTGGGGGTAGAGTGTTGAACTCTATCCTGTACCCGGTGGACACCACTTCCCGGACCCAACGGTCGGGAATGTGAGCAAGCCACCGGTCTGCGAACCCCAGAAGACGTCCCGGGCTCCGGGTGGGGGCAACCCATCAGACTGAGGAGGGCTTGTCCTCCGCCTTTTCGGTTTTGCGCTGCCACTACCGTTTTCCGGCCCCTGCAGTGACCTTACCGGGACAGGTAACTTTACCTGCTGCACCCGGGGCGCGAAAAAACCTCTTATGACCCGAGGTAGGGGGCCCCTGTCTACGACGAAACTCACGCCTCCGGGGGAAAGGTACTCTTACCTCCTGTGAAATCCTTAATGATCTCATCCAGCCATGGACCGAATAGACATCCACCCTGAAAGGGAAGGTCTGCGAGACCTTTGTTGGAAGCATGGTCACAGGACCAAGAACGCAACCAGAGTACCCATCTGAGGATAACGGCAAACACCGCTATTCTGGATAACATAGGCAGTAAATCAACGGCCGCATCACAAAGGTACTTGAAACCTTGGTTCAAAAAATCAGCCCTCTGCGGCGCATCCATCAGGGGGCCGCAGTCCAGATCATTCTGGAGCTCCGCCATACGCTCAGACAGATACTGCGCCGCCATGGTGGACGCCAGAGCTGGCCGCAGAGCCTGCCACCAGGAAGAGCGACTTTAACAGTGCCTCTGTCTTTCTGTCAGCGGGGTCCTTGAAGGAAGGAGCCCCTTACAGAGGAATGGTCATCGCCTTATTAAGGCGAGCTATCGGCGGGTCCACCACAGGTGACTCCCATTTTTTCAAAAAGCTTTCCTCAAAAGGGATAGCGAGCAGCGAACCGCTTGGACAGCGAAAAAGAATGCTGCGGACGCTGCCATTCACAATAAATAAAGTGATCAACAAATTGATCATAGGGGTAAGCCTTGGGGGCCCTAGGGGGCCTGGAGGACCCACACAAATGCGCAGAGGTCTGCAATTCGCCATCTTGGCTCAATCGCAGTGTAATGCAAATTCCAGCGATAATGGCGGAGACCAGCGCTTTTTCACGCGCAGCCACCGCCCTCTGATCCTCTTCTCCGTCCGAGGGACCCAGTTCACCATAGATAGGTCCACTGGGGTCCCTGTGACCCCAGAGGCCACTTCCGAATCAGAATCCTCCCCTGAAGAACAAGGGGGAGGAGGACGCTTCTTGGGGGCCTGTTGGGCGACATCCGCCCGGGGGAGAAATTCACTAAAGACCGCCCACCGTTGGTCCAAAAAAGCCCCTTGCGCAGATTGCGCCACCGCTGATTCCTCCTCAGCAGGTTCAGCAGTATACTCTGAAATACTAAAAAGTCGAGGCACCCCCACACAGCCGCACACCACCGCCCCACAGTGCACCAGGGAGAACCAGGAGGACTGCACCCACCGCCATCAGCACCCACAGGAGAGCCCAGCTATACTTGCTGTTTGCTGCCTGTAACTTTTGAGGATCGTCAGATGAGCCGCGCCGTCAGGAGCACACACCGTTCCAAAGAGAAAGCAAAAACGTTTTACACATGTTTTTTGCAGAAACAGGGGACTCCAATATGGCCGCCGCTGAACACTAGAGGCCGAAAACCACCTGCAGGGAACGTGCAGTACCGCAAACGGCCGCTCTGAGCACTAGAGGGAAGGCTCCATAGGCTCAGCATGTCCGCAGCTACGGTAAAATGGTGGCGGTCCGCCGCAAAATGGCGGCCGATCGCCGCATGACGGCGAAAGATCAAATGAACGGCGCCAACGATCGGGTGCGGTGCGGGGCAGCGGCTACCCAGAATTTTTTTTTTTTTTTTTTTTTTTTTTTTTTTTTTTAAGGGTCGTCGGTCCCCCCTCCACCCCTGAAAAGGGGGGGAAGGGAGGAACTCTCACTCACCACTCCTGACGAGCGCAGTAGGTAGCCACCCATTCGCAGACCTTCCCCCCCTGCCTGGACGGTTGCTGCCGGCCAGAAATTGCCCTACCCGAATCGCAATCCGGGATTGGGCTCAGATGGGGGTCACCCCACACGGAACGGGCACGATGCGGCCGGTCCCCGTACCGCGGGACTGGCTCGCATCGGTCGGCCAGGCCGGGGAAGGTGTAGAGTCCGTGCGACTCTCTATGCCCCGGCCGGCTTCTTGATAGCAGATCAATTGCTTGATAGAAGTAGTAAAATAAACATAAAAGATACATTAGAAAAAAACGATAAAAAAAAAAGATAAGAAAAAACGGTCATAATCAAGACAGCAATTCCCCTAAAGGGAAGCCAGGTCAACTCCTTGCAAACTAGGCATTGAAACTGCTGAGCTAGGCTATGTGGAGGGTTTATGTGGAAAGAGAGGACGGCCCCATGGGAGGGGCCAGCTGTTCTTTTCCCTGCCTAGTTAACTCCTAGTGGGATAAGCATAAACCCACATGTCATGAAGAGCTGCGTCTGTCAGTGAACGTAGGAGAAAGATGTGTTTTCTGCATGTTACTGTAATGCACCAATCTGAATGAGCTCACAGTGAATATTTGCTATTAAATGTGCACATTTTATCAGAAATGTGGTTGGATAAGGGATAAGCTTGATAACAGCCCTGGCATCCCTGCAAACCACTAAAAGCAATGAAAACTGTGATGTTTGACGGACCAGCTGGTCTCTAAAGGTTCCCAAAATGAGTTTGTTATAATGGCAGATTAAACTGTTTTAGAGAATATGAAAATAATTACCCTATATACCAGGAGAAAAAACAGCCTGAATGCCAACCAATACCTAATTAGCATTGATCAGATATCAAACTGCCAGGATGATAGATGTACTTATATGATGACCACATATGTTAGTGAATGCTTTTTTATTTCCATTTTGACAGACTACCACATTTTCAGGTAAATTTTGTATGCTGACTTCTCATGAACACTGGATTAAATTCACAGCATGGCTACCACAACTGTTTACAAGTTTTTACAAAACAAGTTTTTAATTTCAGAAAGCATAGTCTTCTGTGAAGTAAATTATAGAGGTTACTGTCTACTAATAAAGGAGAACTAAACTTGCAATGTAAACATTTCTAGGAGGTAGGTATATATGGCAGAAGAGATACTTTACATCTCTTCTGCCATAACATCTATTACCCTGCCTGCTAGCATATGCATGGGAGTTACACCATACCAACCAATCAAGACGAACAAAGACTCCAGACACAGGAGACAGAAGCGCCAGCGATGAAGTGACAAGGGAATGTGGATGGTCGAATTGCTGAAGGAGGCAGGCCATAATGTGCAAATATGCTGTGCATACTTTCACATTATGTGAAGAGCTCAAGCTACAACCAAAAACATTTAGTTCCATTTTAGATGTGAAGCTTACTTAACCGCTTGAGTTCCCAGCACCATTTTAAAATGGCCCCCGTCTGCATTAGTATTGGAACCACTGGCTGTCAATGATAGCTGGAGTTCAGCACTAAGCTCAGGAGCTAAAATGTGCACCTTCCGGGCTTTCGATCTTGAACTCCATAGAAGCCCCTTTTACAAATCATTAGAAATGGTGGAAATCAACAGAGAGCTAAGAAAATGGAGCAGAAATACGAAGCAGAAATACAAATCATGCCAATGAACTCAAGTATACAACATAAGCTCATAAAACTTACTTTTTTAATGGTGGTGATCAAGTTAGTATAAAGTGAAGCTTTATCCAAATCTTCAGAAACATGCCTATCTGTGGAATTCCCATTCTTCCGGGTGATATGTGGAGGTACCAACTCTGACACAAACTGTACATCAGAGTCAGAATCATCTGATGTGTGTACTAGAGATTCCAGCCCGAACTTATCAAACAGTCCCAATGGACTGCTACAGTCACGCTCCTGTGGTAATTTCAGATAGCTTGGAGGATCCATGTCCACACTTTGTCTGAAATATATATGGTCATGGTTAAATATATAACTAATGGATGGGTACTTCATATTAATCAAAACAGACAAATAAATCAAGCAGACAAATAAAACATGTTCCTAACTGTATTTAAAAATTAGGATCTTCTTTACAAGGTCCATTACCCTTTAAGCAAATCTGCTTTTCTCATGATCCCCCAGCAGTACATATTTCTTTCCTTCATTCCATACAACTCATAAAGTAGCACTGTGTAAGCCCCGAACCACTCTAATCAGAGCTTACACAGGGCTGAGGATGCTCTCCCCATCCCCATGTGATGGTCCTGGGCCAATCATCAATGCCCAGCATGGCAGCAAGGTGAGTGAGTCACATGTTCCTCCTTAATTAGAAAGACTGGTTGTTTTATTTGCTCTTAGTAGCTGAAAGGTTCAATGGAGGCCCAAAGGAAATGCTGCTGTGAGACCAGGCATTATAGAAAATTGTTTTACACTACCTAGGCAAAACACGGGTTTCAATTAAAGCCTAGATGCATACAAAAAATACATAAAAATCAGCACAAGGAACATTACTTACAGTTAGGGATGCACCGAAATTTCGGCAGCCGAAACATTTCGGCCGAAAATGGCGTTTTCGGCATTTTGCCGAAAGAAAAAAAATGCCGATAAGGTGCCGATAATTGCGCATGCGCAGTAGCGGTGGCCGCGCCGCTGCGTGACGTCACGTTCCTCGTGGATAAGACGCTGGACTCGTGAGCACGTTCCCTGCGGATGGACGTTGGAGTCAGGAGCTTGCTCCTCGTGGTTGAGAGACGCCGACACCAGAGCATACAGGGCTGCTGCACGTTCCCTGCGAATGGACACTGGTTGTAGGAGCTTGCTCCTCGTGGTTGAGACACTGACACCGGAGCATACAGGGCTGCATTGGAGAGTGGGCACCATCCCTGGATGGCTTCTATTACTACTACTATTCGCCGGTGAGCATTGCTGGAGATATTTATTTCTTCTTATTCCTCTCAAACTGACAATCCAACT
>BLSH010333613.1:766484-778718 GCA_018402905.1 Glandirana rugosa | reverse complement strand
CCCCCCCCCCCCTATGAACAAAAACTGTCCATGGGGAAGGGGTGAAGGACACGGCAAGGAGACTTGAAGCCGGGGGGGAAGAGGAAAGAGGCGGTGACCAGTTAATCTTTCGTGTCTCGCGAGGCGCGTACGCGTCATCCCTTGACCGACACTTCGGCTTTCTGACGTGACGGTCAAAGGGAATGGTCGTTACCGCCGCCGTCGTGAGCTGTCGGCTTGGCTTTTAGTCGACCCCACGACCGTAGCGCCCATGGGACCTATCCCTTCACAGGATTAGTCACCGCCAACCGGTCTGGCACCCCCCATCCTAAATCTTCACCAACCGCCACTGATTAGGACACTTCCCTATCCAGGGTACCCGCGATGCCAGCACCCCAGCTGATTTTCGGTTCGGCTGTCGAGTGCTGCCGCCGCCATTGCTGGTAAGGGAAACTGGCAGTGCAGTCTTTCGGCTTCACAGCCAGTTCCCTACTGCGCATGCGCGGAGCGCTCTGTGCTTTCTAATTGACCAGTGGCGGAGAAAGGAGAAGGGGGGGCCGAAGTTCAGAGGAACGGCACAGGAAGTGGGGAAGGGGTACCTGTCAAAAACAAGTATCCCCCCCCCCCCTGAAAGGTGCCAAATGTACCACTGGAGGGGGGGAGACAGATATTCTGAAGTTCCACTTTTGAGTGATGGGGGCACACTGATCACTTTTGACAGGTTGAAAAGTAAATTTGAGTTGCTGAATTCCTTTTTCTTTAGGTTCCTGCAGCTCTCTCCAGACTTTAGGTCACAGTTTGGCTTCACTGGGGTTCATTTGAAGCAAGATGACCTGGACTCTCTTCTTTGTGATGTAAACCACTATCCACAATTTATAGTCAGGAGGTGTGGTTCAGGTCTCACCCAGGAGGGGATCCCCCTGTCTGGGGGAGTGAACCTGAGGACTGGGGCTTGGGTGCGGCCAGGAGCAGGAGTCGGCTCCTGGAGAGGCACAGGAGAAGCATGAGCAGCTGAGGTCTACATGGAAGGAGACTCTTTAAAGGAATCCACCATAAAGTTGGTGAGTGGCATCCCCTGGGAGTTGGAGGAGATGGCTGGGACCCTCTGGGAAAGGAGAGAGAGCAGTCTGTGGAAGCCAGGAGGAGCCAACCAAGGAGAAGGAGAGCCATTAGATCGCAGGACAGACTGGATGGGTCTGGAGGATGGGCTGGGAGTAGTAGTTCATCCAAAGGCCCGGCTAGCACCAATGTACTTTGCTATACGAGAGGCTGCTTGGTTTCAGTGAGAGAAACCAACAGCTCTCACTCACAAGCTCTCAGGGGGGGGGGGTTTCTGAGGCCTTGCCCGCAGCTGCAGCAGGCCTCACCATGTGCTAGCTGTGGTGAAGAAGTGTCATGGAGGTCTGAAATTTCCCTTCGGACCAGGAGAACAGGTGTAACGGTCAGCAAGTAGTGTACTGGGGAGAAGTACAGGAGAAGTGTAATGGTCAGCAAGTAGTGTGCTGGAGGAGGAGAAGTGTATATACCGAAGGTGTATATAGTGTGTCTCATGTTCAATTACTGGGAATCCCACAGTCATCCCTAATCCCTATCCAAGTTCAAACCCCTAAATAAAACAACAAAAACAAAGTACTGGCCTGTTCAGTGACTTTGGATGTGTGGAACTTGTGTGATTGAGGGCAGCAAGTAGGTGGACCACAACTTTCAGACACTCTTAAGGGAGCACATGGCTACATATAGGTGATTGCTATCTTTCTATACATTAGTTTAACTTTATATGAAGGCAACTCTGGAGTTCAGGAATATAAATTAGAGTTGAGAGGTTAAGATGAAAAAATGAAAGTTAGGTCAAGAACCCCAAGTGCACAGATATTTATTAATGAGCTTCATACCAGACTATTTATAACATGGTCATTAATGACAAACCCTCATCAACAGTCCTTTGAAGACCCTGCTAAGAAATTCCCTTTAACTCTGCTGTCTGTCAAATGAGTCTTAAGTGGGACTGGGGTTTGTCAATTGTGTCACCTTCCCTAGCTGCCTATCCTAGACATGAGATTTAAATCTGACCTTTTTGTTACTGACCTGAGAATACTGGGGGAAAAGAGGATGGCACAGTTTTCAGTAGTACTTCCCCATTCTCTCCCCAAATTGTGGGATTTGTCAGACATCACTATCATTACACCCTTCTGCACTTGAGCATTCTCCTCTGACTGCTTAACAAGGCAACACACAATAATGCAAGATGTTTTTGCCCCATTATCTGAAAGTGCTAGACTGTAATGCAAGAAAATCCCAGAAAGGTCACCAGTTTCTCAAATGTTACAACCACCAATCATTCCACAAAGTTGCTTAGATCATACATATTTCCCATTAAAATGCTTGGTCAAATAACACCTAACCCTCTTGACATATCTCAGTACATTATATATTGATTTGCAGCCTAATGATAATTTTTTTTGGAAGAAGGTGTACCAAATAAAGGGGCTAATGAGTGTTTATTATTTTTTCCAAAGAATAATTTCCAGTAGAGAGGGTGGGGTTACACTCTTGGGGGAACCTACCAGTGGTGTCTATAAGATATAAGCAAAATCAAGCAGTTAATGCTAAATATTAAACTTTTGGAAAGTGCTGTAAAAAGGATCTGGAGGTCAGTGCCAGAAGTTTAAAGACTAAGTTCACCTTTGTTCCCTTTTTTTTTTTTTCTAAACTCCAGCTCCCCTATGTCTACTTCCTGATCAGACTAGAAGGTCATGACACAGGAAGGAGTTGACCAGCTGACCTCATTAGCACACACCCTGCACCATCCACCCTCCTACCTACCGCCCATCTCCAGGTGCATGTGTTTTAAACACTTGCCGACCAGCCGCCACAGATGTACTGCGGCAGCATGGCTCGGCTGTGCAAACCGCTGTCATTATACGTCAGTCACACATGCGCGATTTGTGGGCGAGCAAGCCGGCACGCATGGCCACTGCGCACTCCGTGAGCATGCCCGCTAGTCAGGCAGACTCGATGTCCGCCGGCGACCCGCGATCGCTTACTACAGAGCCAGAACGGGGATCCGCCGATGTAAACACAGCGGTTCCCTGTTATGTCACAGATCTACTGTTCCCTGTAATCGGGAACGGTTAGATTTGTCATGCCCCGGCCAATGACATTTATACAGTAATCAGTGGCTATTTTTAGTACTGATCCCTGTATAAATGTCATTGGTCCCGAAAAAGTTTCTGTCCGCGGCAATGTAGCAGTCCCAATAAAAGTCGCAGACTGCCACCATTACTAGTAAAAAATAATAATAATAAAAACGCCATTTATCTATTCTCATAGTTTGTAGAAGCGATAACATTTGCGCATCCCAATCAATATACGCCTATTGCGATATTTTTTTTACCAAAAATATGTAGTAGAATATATATCGGCCTAAACTGATGAATAAATTCGTTTTTTTATTTTTTTTATTTTTTTGGATATGTATTATAGCAAAAAGTAAAAAAAAAAAAAAAGTTTTTTTTTTTCAAAATTGTCACTCTTTTTTTATTTATAGTGAAAAAAATAAAAACAGCAGAGGTGATCAAATACCACCAAAAGAAAGTTCTATTTGTGGGAAAAAAAGGACACCAATTGTGTTTGGGAACAACGTTGCATGACTGTGCAATTGTCAGTTAAAGCAACACAGTGCCGAATCGCGAAAAGTGCTCTGGTCAGGAAGTGGGTAAATCCTTCTGGAGCTGAAGTGGTTAAATGGAATGCAATCAATCAGTGATCACCCTTCTCACTAAAGCCCCGTACACACGATGAAAATTTCAGACGAGAATTTTCATTCGATGGCCAATCGTGCGAAATTCTTACCATTTTTCGTAAGACAAAAGCTGGATGTGCAGACTAGAATTTTTTTTCGTATGGCAACTCAACGTCCAATTTTCGTATCATTAGTACGGTTTTCGTACATAAAAAATAGTACGATCACGACTACGCATGCTCAAAAACGGAAAAAATACATACAAAGCTATTCAACACATTACGTCACTTCTGACGTTGAATTCGGTCGTATGAAAATTTTCGTATTGTTAGTACGCTCTTTACTTTTGACATGAGACAAGCATCCAACAAAAAACGGATGTTCTGTCGTCCGAAATTTGCATTATGCATACGAGGCTTAGGGGCTGGTTCACACCATAAAAACGCACTCCAGATCCGTTCCGGATACGTTTCTGTATGCGCATTTTTAATGCGTTTATGACGCATTCCAGTGCGGTTTTGGTGCATTTGTTATGCATTTCTGGATGCTTTGTTTCTTCTTTTTTCCTGTTTTTTTTCACTATACTAGGGCCCAGTGCATTTTTGATGCATTGCAGTGCATTTCAGTGCATTTTAGATGCGTTTTACTGCGTTCCAGTACAGTCCAGTGCAGGTAAAATGCAACAAGTTCTCCTTTTTTTCTGTAACTGGAAAGCCCTGGAACTGATTGCACTGGTGTGAACTATGCCATTGGAAACCATATAATCTTCTTTCCATGCGTTTTTGATGCAGAAAAAAATGCACTGGACTGCATGTGGTGTGAACTGGCCCTAAATCCACAGTATATAATCAGGTTGCATAGTGTATGGCAATCTTTATACAAGTACATAGGAGGGAGTGGACAGAAACACTCAGCTGTCAAGCCACGTTCACAACTCTGCATAGCGGGAACTCGCATTCCCACATGTGTTTTTTTTTTTTTTTTAGCGAAGGGCGGGCATTTTGAAGCATTTTCACTCATCACTCGTAGGGCAGCCCACCCACCTGAATGGGCTGCCCTGCACACAGCAATCGCCCCAAATAAGCTTCAGAACTTTTTTTTAGAGCAGAGCTTGGTGCGTCTTTTACTGCAGCACATTTTTGAAGTGCAAGGAAACGCACAGATGTGAATTGAGCCATATTGTTGTTGTGTTACCACAGCAGTTTCACTTTCAGGCCCTATTCACATCTAGCAAAGTGGGAGCAAACGTTTTGTAGCTAGTTTTTCTTGTGACGCACATAGGGCAGCCCGTTTATTTCAATGGGCTGTTCTACATGTGGCTTATGGGACATTTCGTCGTTTTGTGGGTTACGTGCTTTTTACTGTGTGTTTTGCAGCATTTGCCACTCGTTTTTTAATATGGCAAAATGTGTATTTGCTTCTGTGTTTGGTGTGCTGTTAATGGCACTGATAGTGCAACTAGTAATTTTAGGTGTGTAAAGATGGCCATACATTATACAATCTGATTGTACAGTCTCCTTTATATTTACCAAATTTATATAATAGGAGGAAACACCTATCTAGCCAATAAATCTATATCCAATCAGGCAGACCCTTGCACTACATAACTGATGGAAGATCTAAAGGAGATTGTACAATCAGATTGTTTAGTGTATGGCCTTCTTTATACACCTAACCTTACTAGTTGCACTTTCAGTGCCATTAATTGTTAACAGCACATCAAACACAGAAGCAAACACACATTTTGCAATGTGAAAAAAAGATTGGCAAATGCTGCAAAACGCACAGTAAAAACACACAACCCACAAAACGCCAAAATGTCCCATAAGCCACATGTAATGCAGCCAATTGAAAGGGGCTGCCCTATGCGTATCAAAGGAAAAGAGCCACAAAATGTTTGCTCCCACTATATGTGAATGGGGCCATCATTGAAAGTGAAATTGGTGCGTCTACACAAGAACAAGGAGCCTACATTCACATCTGTGCGCTTCCGTGCATTTCAGAAATGCGCTGCACCAAAAATTGCAGTAAACAACTCACCAAGCTCTGCAATAAAAAAAAGTTCTGAAGCTTCTTTGGGGCAATTGTTGCGTGTAGGGCGGCCCATTCAGGTGGATGGGCTGCCCTATGTGTGATGAGTGAAAATGCTCCAAAATGCCTCCCCACCTCACTAAAAAAAAAAGTTCCTCCACCCCAAACACGCTCATCCATGTTTTTATCGACCTTGTTTGTGCACAGTCATGTTGGAACAGGAAGGGGCCATCCCCAAACTGTTTCCACAAAGATGGGAGCATGAAATTGTCCAAAATGTCTTGGTCTGCTGATACCTTAAAAGTTCCCTTCACTGGAACTAAGGGACCAAGCCCAACCCCTGGAAAACAACCCCACACCATTACCCCCCCCTCCACCAAATGATTTGGACCAGTGCACAAAGCAAGGTCCATAAAGACATGGATGAGTGAGTTTGGGGTGGAGGAACTTGACTGGCCTGCACAGAGTCCTAACCTCAACCAGATAGGGCACCATTAGGATGAGTTAGAGTGAAGACTGCGAGCTAGGCCTTCTCATCCACATCAGTGCCTGACCTCACAAATGCGCTTCTGGAAGAATGGTCAAACATTCCTATAGACACTCCTAAACCTTGTGGACTACCTTTCTAGAAGAGTTGAAGCTTTTATAGCTGCAAAGGGTGGGCCAACTCAATATTGAACCCATCTTTGGCTGACTCCCAAGGGGGAGGACTTAGGCGCCACATGACGGCAGCTTTGCCGTTCTTTGTACGACGCTCCTTCACCATCGGGACGCCGACATGACGCCGGTGGGGCTCCGCCCATCACTCACCTGGCGTGCATACAAATATCTCCTATGGGCGTTTTCTTCCACCAGTATGTCTGAGGCCGTTACCTATTACATGGTGCACTCCACAATTGACTCTACTCCGGGTATTCATATGAGGGACCCCATGTCTGCCCACCACAGATTTTTACCTTACTTTTTTATGGTATTTAACTCTCCCAAGTCAATGCATGAGTCACTATGCATACTCCGTTTTTTGTTTCACCCCATTTACCTTTTTACTCATACCCTTCCTCACATGTTTATGTTTTCCTCCCCAAGGCATCAATAGTCCATGGGTTTACACCACTACTCTCTTATATCACCTTTCCATGATTCCTTAGTTTTCACTCTTTTTTCACAGACATACAATTCGAGACTACGGGGCATCCCCCCCCCCACTATACTACATACCAGCTCACATACCCATGGAGTGTTTGATGTATGCTGGTGCTGGTTGCGGGTTCCCCACCTCAGCTCCCGGGATGGGCTCCCCATTGTGGCCCTAGGGATCAATTATACCGCACGGTTCCACATCTCTGTTCCATGTAGGTGAGTCGGATTGCATACTTCTTATTTGTTCTTCAATATTTAAACTATACTCTTTAAATTTAGATTTGGTACTTATGTTTTCTTGTTTTAGATACTGTTGACGCATTCGCCCCTGATGAATGGTGTTTACCACGAAACGCATCGGGCTTACCCTGGATACCGTCATGACTATATACATTTCTTTATACATGGACAATTTCATTTACTTTATCAATTTTATATCTTGATTGGCACCTTGCACTTTACCTGGAACCCATGCTGGCAGCCAGTACCAGTGGCCTACCTATGATTATATCTGTACATATATGAAATGCCTTTTAGTTCGTACATATATGAACTTCCATATGTTGATTATTCTGTATTACGAACATTATTGTGTCAATAAATATGCTTATACTCTCATTCCATGGTCCGTCATGCGCCTCATATAAAGTCCCAAACCCCTTTTGTTTTTACCACATTTATATATACACACACTATTGTGCAAGGCAGGTGTCCTAATACTTTTGGTATATATATATATATATATACACACACTACTGTGCAAAATTTTTAGGCAGGTGTGAAAAATAATTTATTTTTATGAATTAAAATGGAATTTAAATCAATATTTGGTGTGCCCACCCTTTTCCTTCAAAACAGCATCAATTCTCCACACAGTTTTTGAAGGACTTCGGCAGATAGGTTGTTCAAAACATCTTGGAGAATTAACCACAGATCTTCTGTAGATGTAGACTGCCTTAAATTCTTCTGTCTCCTTATGTAATGCCAGACAGACTCAATGATGTTGATCGGGGCTCTGTGGGGGCCAAACCATCACTTCCAGAACTCCTTGTTCTTCTTTAAGCTGAAGATAGTTCTTAATGACTTCGGCTGGGTGGGGTTATTATCATTTTAAGTGAGGGTCGCATAATAATAATTTTTACAGTCGCTAATCATGTGTATTACTCTTTCCAGAACATAAGCTTGCTCCTGATGAGTGATTAAAAAGTCACGAAACGCGTAGAGCTACCATACGCTTTTTTACTACGTTACCTAAGTATACTTTTTCAACTACTTTTGAACCACCAAGTGCCCTTTACTATGCTACTCAAGTGCTAATTATTTAATTTTTACCATTATACTGGGGCATCCCCATTAAGGGACATCATGAGGTTATAAACTATGCCAATTATGATCAGTATTTATTATTATTATTGTATGTGTATATGCAATATTAGTGATGGATCGGGGAGATTGACATCATGTTTTTACCAAACCATGAATGTAATTTTTATTTACTGTATATCAATTTGATACTATGATTGTAACAGTGTTGCATATCCTTTATTACAATGTTGCATATGCTTGATTATGTCTATATGTTTATTACCAATTATACTTGAATGAAATTTTATTACATTAAATTTTCTATCATGATCCATCTTTTGTTGTATCATTCCCACACGTGTGTCATATAAAGTCCCAACCTTTTAGTCAATTGATTTTAGTCTGCACTAAGTGTCAGGGATGGAGGCACATGACTAATTAGTCCTGGCCTCATGTAAAGTCCCAAACCTCCCCACCCCCGTTTTCCAATATTAACAGGGATGGACACACGTGTTAGTGAATATTCTTCAAAGTAATTTCACCCCCCTCTGAATTGTCCCTTTGGGTAGATGCAAAATATCCTTTCCATATATATATATATAATTTTTCTTCATATTTTTTACCCCTGGTCTGTAGTCCAACAGGCTACGGACCATACCTATGGGTATGCCCCTGCCTCCTCCCCCTGTCTGACTCGGCGGTGCGTGGGCTGGTGCTCTCTGGTGGCCCGGCTGCATCGGATCCGGGAGCTGCGACGCACACTGGTGTCCCCCGCGCCTCCGCCCCACACGTGCGGGGGGCGGGTGTCTACCACTGTGCGTCGGCGCCATGTCATCCAGTACGACCATACCGCTTCCTTTTGGGATGCGGAGTCGGCTGGATATCCACGCTCATGGGCGCTATTGGGGGCGGGTCGTTCTTCCCGCCCCCTCGTTCGCTCCCGCGTGCGTGACGCTGGCGGGAAATGATGGCGGCGGTGCCTATATCAGGCATGCCCGCTGTGGCCTCGGACACCTCCGGCAGCTTCACATTCACCCACCACACGGTCACTAGGATCTTCACCACTGCAGGTATGTTCACTCCTACATTTTCCTTCTCTAGACACATCCTTTCTATAGTACCAATGACACAGCCCCAGTGGGTCCTTCCACTATTCCCTTCCTTTCCCATCCCCACACCTGTTTTCCCTCTTGGCCTTTCTTTTGACCTTCCACCCTTTCATACTTTACCATTACATTACGGTTGATTTTACTCCACATACCCATGGCCACGGACCTTTGCCTTTTCATTTTATTGTCATCACTCACTTTATTGCACACACAATTGGTTTTACACTAGGTTTTCTATCATTGTTCACAGTTTCCCATGGAGGTCTCCGTGTCCACACTGGGCATGCTCTGGATGGGGCTGCCATCCGGTCTCCCGCCTCAGCTCCCGGCCCCGAGGTACCGGGGCACTCTGTGCGCCCCGCCCATGTGCCGCCAAAGTGCAGACATGGTAAGAGGCCCTTGGGTTCTCATATCCTAGCGGGTGGGGTTATTATCATTTTAAGTGAGGGTCGCATAATAATAATTTTTACAGTCGCTAATCATGTGTATTACTCTTTCCAGAACATAAGCTTGCTCCTGATGAGTGATTAAAAAGTCACGAAACGCGTAGAGCTACCATACGCTTTTTTACTATGTTACCTAAGTATACTTTTTCAACTACTTTTGAACCACCAAGTGCCCTTTACTATGCTACTCAAGTGCTAATTATTTAATTTTTACCATTATACTGGGGCATCCCCATTAAGGGACATCATTTGGTTATAAACCATGCCAATTATGATCAGTATTTATTATTATTATTGTATGTGTATATGCAATATTAGTGATGGATCGGGGAGATTGACATCATGTTTTTACCAAACCATGAATGTAATTTTTATTTACTGTATATCAATTTGATACTATGATTGTAACAGTGTTGCATATCCTTTATTACATTGTTGCATATGCTTGATTATGTCTATATGTTTATTACCAATTATACTTGAATGAAATTTTATTACATTAAATTTTCTATCATGATCCATCTTTTGTTGTATCATTCCCACACGTGTGTCATATAAAGTCCCAACCTTTTAGTCAATTGATTTTAGTCCCGACTTCGGCTGTATGATCCTGACCAAATCTCCTACTCCATTTGCAGAAATGCAGCCCAAACCTGCAAGGAACCTCCAATATGCTTCACGGTTGACATATGATGACTCCTTTATTAAAAAAAAAATCCCCAAAAAATGTCCCTTATTGTAAATCCTTTATCATGATGATGCCCACCGACCTGGTGCACATAACCAATCCCGAAGGTACCACTAGCCAACTGATAGCTCTCTGAGGTGTTATTAGTTATATAATTGAAGGGACAGCGATAGAGGTGACAACATTGCCCATATATGGTCATGGCCATGTTTGGGAAAAGCTATTTTAGGCCATGTGGTCATATTTAGGCAATGATATAACACCTCTGATCCCCACCCATCTGTTAAGTGTCCAGGGATTCTTGGCCATGTACAGTAAGGGAATATACCAGATGCCATCGGTGGTTGGTAAGGACCTGGTGGAAGCTTCCTTAGCAACCTTTGACAGCTTGAAGCTGTCAGGTTCGTCCACACTAAGGCCTCATACACACGGGCATTTTTTGACGCCACGTTTTTTGGCGTTTTTTGCGGCTCTCCATGTTAGTCAATGACCCCATAAAAACGCTGACGTTTTTGAGCTGTAGAGGGTGTCGGCGTTCGTGAGCTGAAAGTAGAACCCACGGCCAGCGAGTTCCAAGGCTGTAACGTTTTGGAGTTTTTGATGCAGACGCCGCAAAACGCTCGCTAACACCGTACCGGCGTTAACCGGCATCTTTGATGGCAAAATTTTTAGGTTAAAAAATAGCAGAGGAATTAAAAAAAAAAAAAACGCCTATTGATGCGCATTAACACTCACTAACACCGATGCAAAGTGCAGGAAAAAAACACAGATTTTTCCCTGACGTCGGGCCCACGTTTTGATTATTTTTTAGAGGATGCCTCCTAATGGTTTCCTGAAAACAAACACTCTGCACCTATACATTTTTAGTGTTATGTCAGCACTGAACTTTTTCACCCAGTAGTAAGCTCTCTCAGCAGAAAGAGTAAGGTCATATTCACACCTGCATGACGTGACATGTCATGTTTTTCGGCTCTTTTTTGCACATTTGTTGTGCATCAGCATAGAGCGGCCTATTCACGTGAATAGGCTGCCCCACGCATGAAAAACGTGCCGAAGTAGCAACCTACACCTTTTTTAGGAGAGAACCAAGCGCATTTTGCAATATGTAAAAACTACAAGACTGCTACCCACATTTAAAGGGCCATTAAGGCATAGTATTTTTCGTGTGTTTCTGAAAACGCAAGCAGAAGCGCACATTTTTTTCTGTGTACTTGTAACACTCAGATGTGAATGCAGCCATAGTTTGAAATGAAATGAACACGATGTGCTTTAACTGCACACTTTCAGCTTTAATTTGAGGGTATTTACATCCAAATCAGGTGAACGGTGTAGGAATTACAACAGTTTGTATATATGCCTCCCACTTTTTAAGGGACCAAAAGTAATGGGACAGATTAACAATCATAAATCAAACTTTCACTTTTTAATACTTGGTTGCAAATCCTTTTCAGTCAATTACAGCCTGAAGTCTGGAACGCATAGACCTCACCAGACGCTGGGTTTCATCCCTGGTGATGCTCTGCCAGGCCTCTACTGCAACTGTCTTCAGTTCCTGCTTGTTCTTGGGGCATTTTCCCTTCAGTTTTGTCTTCAGCAAGTGAAATGCATGCTCAAGGATGTGGCAAGTGGACTAAACCTACATTTATGGGAGTTTAATTTCGACTTTCACACGTCAATTTCGTGTAGCACAAGTAAAGTAAAGTTTGATACCGACGTAAGTGTAGACTCACAATGTTCATGTGTCTTTTTTTACACGCGAAGACGAACGCAAAAGTCTTTGTGTGCTTTTTATGA
>BLSH010333613.1:724856-749250 GCA_018402905.1 Glandirana rugosa | reverse complement strand
GAAACATTGACTGGTTAACAAAACTTACCTTGTAATAGTGTAGTCTGGGGTCGATCTTTCCAACCCCCTGCGTAAAGTTTCTCGTCCAACGAGCTCCAGTACCCTACAAGTCGAATACTCCGTATCATAACTTACGAGAACTTGACTTTCATCACAAGTTTCGGGAAGACAGTAAGTGAGGAAAAATCTTCTCCTCGTTCTAAATATGACACGGATCTGTCGTCACCTTCCCATCTTAAGAATCCGACAGTCATCTTGAAGGACATAGTTATTACCGTTTATACGGTAAAACCGAATCCTCCGAGATCACAGGG
Source organism: Glandirana rugosa (assembly GCA_018402905.1). Lineage (NCBI taxonomy): Eukaryota > Metazoa > Chordata > Amphibia > Anura > Ranidae > Glandirana > Glandirana rugosa. Next base: position 748,936 of record BLSH010333613.1, on the reverse strand, counting down.
AGAATGTGGTGACGGAGAAGGTCAGTAGCCTGCACCTCTCAACTTCCATGCCATCAAAAAGTAGTCTCCTGGAGCTGGATGGCAAACTGGCCATGAGAGAGCAAATCTGTCATCACTGGAAGAGGCAGTGGTGTAAGAGGGACACTAGAGCCTCCTAAGCCAAAATGGCATATTTGCCATTATTGATACAGGAAGTTCTACTGACAGCCTAAGAATTCTACCCTTCCACTGCTGTCTAGGCACAGTATAAATCTTGCTCCTCTTCTAAAAAGGAGTGAATGACAGAAGGGCTTTGAACACTACTTTCAGTTCAAGAGCATTCAATACTATGCCTCATAAGCTGAACATCCCATGACCTCGAGCAACCTGCTCTTTGAAATGCGTCCCCCAACCTTTCTAGCTGGGGTCTGATGTGATAATGTTCCATTCAAAACAATTGGTCAGTTACAAAGAACCAAGGATACTCTGTCACTGTTCTGCTGGAGAGACTTCACTCCCAAAGCACCTTTGACTTTCTCTACCAGAGGACGGATATTCCCTTGTGGAAGTTCTACTGAATTTTCCCCATTGATATTGCAGACGGTGAGACCTTTGTGAATGCCCAGGGGGAGATGTACAGACCGAAGGGGAGGCACTGAAACTGACAGAGGAATTGAAGATGAATTGGGACAAGTAGGTGTCTGATAAACCTACAGAGCATCCAGACTTCCAGATTTATCAATAATATAATGGATTGTAGGTTTTCTCTCTTGCATGGCTCCAACTTCCTGTGCTTGTTGAGGGGCTGTTTTTTTTTACCACTGGGCACGGATTACCTGATTTTTATTTATTTTTTTCAGAACAGAGGTGAGCTGAATCCTCATCTCCTCTAAGCAAGTGGAGCCTTTAACCACTTCAGCCCCGGAAGAATTTCCCAGGTTAGGACCAAAACACTTTTTGCGATTCGGCACTGCGTCGCTTTAACTGACAATTGCGCAGTCGTGCAATGTTGTACCCAAACAAAATTTGCGTCCTTTTTTTCCCACAAATATAGCTTTCTCTTGGTGGTATTTGATCCCCTCTGCGTCATTTCTGATCACTGCTATAAACAAAAGAAGAGTGACCCTTTTGCAAAAAAACCCAAATTTCTTACTTTTTGCTAAAATACAAATCCAAAACAAAAAATATAAAAAAACTTTTTTTTTTTTCATTTTTGGCCGATTTATATTCTTCCTCATATTTGTGATAAAAAAATCGCAATCGGCGTTTATTGAATGGTTTGCGCAAAAGTGGCCGCATTTACGGATGGTGAGAATTCATTTCTGGGGTTTTAATCTTTTTTTAAATTTTTTACTAGTAATGGCGGCGATCTGCGATTTTTAGCAGATTGGTTTGCGCAAAAGTGGCCCCATTTACGGATGGTGAGAATTGATTTCTGGGGTTTTAATTTTTTATTTTATTTTTTACTAGTAATGGCGGCGATCTGCGCTTTTTAGCGGTACTGTGATATTGGGGTGGACATGTCGGACATTTTTGACACTTTTTTTGGGACCAATGACATTTATACAGCGATCAGAAATTTAAATGTCCACTGATTACTGTATAAATGTCATTGGCAGTGAAGGGGTTAACCTGCAGGGGGAGATCTAGGGGTTAACTATGTTCCCTGGGTGTGTTCTAACTGTGGGGGGGTTGGGCTACCATGGGCATGAGAGATCTAACTGATCCCAGTGGCAAGGATCAGTAGATCTCCCATTCCCCACTAACAGAGCGGGGAACCGCCGTGTTTACATCGGCGGTTCCCCGTTCTTTGCCTGTGGTCGCTCATCGCGGCTCGCCGGCGGACATTGGGTCCGCCTGAGCCGCGGGCACGGCGCGCACCCCCTAGCGGCCACTCGCAGATCGCTTTTTTACGGTGATTCACGCCCAGCGTCCACACTGCCGCCGTAAATAGACGGTGGGCGGTGTGGAACTGGTTAAGATTGCTTGTTTATTTAATCCGGCTACAAAACATGACCAGAATTTTTTTAATTTTCTATTACTTCTGGTAGCCTGACTGACTGGAAGAGATTGAAAGGTGGACATCCCACCTATCAATGTTATATGATCGTTATGCTCATTGAATTACACCCCTGCATGAGTTTGTCATGATGTTATACTTATTCAATAAAAATGATTGCACCAGAAAGGTGGACATCCCCTAAACTTCCACCAATGTCAGGCCAGTATAGCTGATATGGCCCACTGATCCTGAATATTTTCAATCCAGGTGTGTGCGCAAAGCTTCACACAGGCACCCCCTTGTATGAGTGCACCCTTAAAAAGACTTTCGCTGTTCTCCCAAGACAGGTGCCTTAGAGTTTTAAGGCTTTAATAATGAAGATTGGGTAGTTCTCCAATTCCTTCACCAATCTTTTCCCCAGTCCGTAGGATTTTGCCTTCTTGTATCTATTTGGGAGTTGCCACCTGTATGCTGGACCTTTCAGAATTTTCTGTTTTTTGTCAGATGATATTCGCCCTGACCTGACAGTGGTCACCCTTGAGGTGGCTGTATCCTGTCTACTCCCAAATGGATTGGATCTGTTGTCTGGTATCTTGTACCAGTTTTATTTATTTTTTTTTTTAAGGCAATTTGCCAACCATGGCTTCAGCTATAATACCCTTCTTGCTGTGACCGTGGGGAACACCGCTCTTGAAAAACATCAATTGATGTCTACTGACACAAACCTAAAAGGAAAAGAACGAATTTCAGCTCTTACTCCACTTTTCAATCTTCAGGGCTGTAATTTTCTGTAAAATGCAATGCAATATGACTATCTGGAGGTATTCTGTACACAGAATGTGTACGTAACACCCCCCTGCAACATCATTTCCTGTTTGTGTGACTGACTCACTGACATTCCCAGAAGTCTGCACCAATATAAAAGTCAGATTTTTGGCATCCACTGCAACAAAAAAGTAATTTTGGTAAGATACTCCCAATAAAAAAATCATGTCTAAAGGGACGCAGACCCTGCCACCTTCCTCAGAGTCCGGCAGGTGCAGCAGCTGGTTGATAATTACGAAGCCTTACAAAAGGCTCTATTGGGCAATCCTCAAAGCTTGTGGCCCCTAACACTTTCTTCCTCTGACAAGCTTTCCAATTTGGACACCACCTATTGGCTCTGGTTGGAAGTGCTAGGCAATTCAGCCACCAACTGGGGAGTACAGACTTCATGTATCAACTCCTTGGCCGATTCTTTAATCAAGGCAGCTACTTTCCAGCCATCCCCTTATTTGTCAGTTGTCGCTTCCTCCAAGCGGACTTGACATACTAGCTTGTCAAACAATGACTCTCTACCACAAATGCAGCCACCATTAGGGGTGGTAACCTGTGAGGTTTGTAAACAGGGAGCAATAATAATGAGAGGTGAGATGATGACCTTGGTCAATGTTGCCTGGATGTCTGTGCCTAAATGGTGATTATTCTGGCTTTTCGAAGGCTAACTTCATCTTGAGGTCCTTGCAGGGCTGTATACTGCTTGTTCCAGGCATATTTGACATACTAGCTTGGCAGGCAATGACTTTCTACCATATATACAGTACCTATTAGGTCTGGTAACATGTGATGTTTGTAAATGGGGAGAAATGCCAAATAAGGGGGTAAGACGGTGATAATCAACATTGCCTGGATGTCTGTTCTTAGATGGGGATTTGCCTTGACCTTTAGAAGGCTCCCTCCATCTTGTGGTCCTTACAGGACTATAGATATTAGCTCTCTTTTTCTCAATCTTCACTACTTACCTAATCCCTTTACCTTAAAAGCAATGGGTGGTCTGATGGACAGCGTTCCCCATAGAAACAGAGTAAGCAGCAGACTTAAATTAAAAAACAGCATAACACAGTGATCCCAGAGCAAGCATTCAGAAGGGGATAGGAAGAGCCCAGGTGAATGCCATAAAGAGTACAATGATCCTAGAGCAACACTGAGAAAGATAGGAAAAGTCCAGATGAATACCATACAAAGGGAAAACAGACCTGCAAACAATGAACACATAAGCATCCAGCATGCATGAGTAGAGAGCTCCACCATGTGTTGCCCAAAAATGTCATAAAATCATTTAAAACTGTCACATTTTGCCATTAGTGATATCGGTGACTGAGCATGCTCAGATCATCATCTTGGTGAAGTTCTAGCCAGGAAACTGGTTACAGAGGCCGCATCACTTCCTGCCTCTCATGCTGAGAGTGTACTTGCACTGCTACAGCCATCTTAGAAATGGCAAACGCCCACAAACACAGAAAGGAAGTCAAAAGCATATGGAAAGCAAAGGGAAACGCTGTCACTTACGTCAAAGCTACCACTTCCGGACCGCCGTACGTCGTTTGACGGTGGTACTTTGAAGTGGAATACCGTTGTTATGGTAGCAGATAGCTACCATAACCCCGGTATCTATTTTTTCTGCAGGCGATTCCCTGCAAGATAAAAGTGGTCTTAGCGGCGGATTCGGTGCCCCCCCCTCCCGCCGCTTTCCGGTCATCTCTGCCGCTTACCGGACCCGCCGGCAGCGGCGGAGATGATCAGGTCTGTCCCCTCCAGTGTCCGTGTGCCGAGTGAGCGGCTGAAGCCGTTCACCTGGCTCCATAACAAGGCTGGGCGGAAGCTACGTCACAAGTCGCTTCCGCCCAATGCTCTTAAAGGGGACATTTTTTTTTTCCCCTGCCATTTTTTTCAAATTTTTTTTATTTCTTTTTTTATGCATTTAAGTCTAAAAATGAGATCCGAGGTCTTTTTGACCCCATATCTCATATTTTGGAGGTCCTGGCATGCTTTTTTCTATTACAAGGAATGTTTACATTTCTTGTAATAGGAAAAAAAGTGATCAAAAAAATTTTTTTAAAAAAGAAAGTTGTAAAAATAAAAATGAAAAAGTAAAATAAATAATTTAAAAAAAAAAAAATTTAAAGCGCACCGTCCTTGCGAGCTCGCGCGCAGAAGCGAACGCATACGTAAGTCCCGCCCACATATGAAAACGGTGTGCAAACCACACATGTGAGGTATCGCCGTGATCGTTAGAGCGAGAGCAATAATTCTAGCCCTAGACCTCCTCTGTAACGCAAAAATGCTAACCTGTAGAATCTTTTAAACATCGCCAATGGAGATTTTTATGGTGCAAAGTTTGTCGCCATTCCGCGAGTGGACGCAATTTTGAAGCATAACATGTTGGGTATCATTTTACTCGGCGTAACATTATCTTTCACAATGTGGAAAAAAATTGACCTAACTTTACTGTTGTCTTATTTTTTAACTAAAAAAACTGAATTTTTTCAAAAAAAATCGCGCTTGTAAGACCGCTGCGCAAATACGGTGTGACATAAAGTTTTGCAATGGCTGCCATTTTATTCTCTAGGGTCTTAGAAAAAATATATATAATGTTTGGGGGTTCTAAGTAATTTTATAGCAAAAAAAACAGTTTTTAACTGAAAACCACCGAACTCCAAAAAGAGGCTCAGTCTTAAAGTGGTTAAAGCTTTCTTTGAGAGGTCTGCAACACCAGAATGGGGCTGCAACCATATAGATCATTTGGAGACTGTACAGGAAGGACATCCACCCAGGGCTCCAAACATATAGCTCATTTAGAGACTGTACAGGAAGGACATACACCCAGGTGAGGCTGAAATATGCCCCCTAGACCACCAGAATGGGGCTCCAACCATATAGCTCATTTAGAGACTGTACAGGAAGGACTTCCACCCAAGAAAGGCTGAACTTGGCTGGGGCGACAACTGGTAAGGGATACCTCGCGACTCCAGTCCTGATCAGGTGAGGAAAAAAAGGAGAATGCCGTGAGCCGGGTCTGCCTTTGATTTATAGTTAACCAGTCCTATCATGTTGAGGGGGCGGAGCCACAACCCATGTGTATGCTGCCATGAAGATGCACCAGGAAAAAAAATTTCTGGGTGGAACTCCGCTTTAAAAAGGATGACGACATTCTGTGCATGAGATATACAATTTGTATGCCTTTCTTTTTTGATGACTTGTATCAAGAAAGCTCTCCTGTTTGGAAATTGACTCCAATAGTAAGTCACAGTTCAGGTCGGAGCCGCTGTACTAACAGTCTGACGTTAGTACATTGATCTCCCTTGCTGTGCTATGTTCTGACAGAGGGAGGGATGCCATTGCCTGAGAGCGCTGATCGGGAACCGGTCAGCAGACCATTTTCGGTCTTGACCCTTTCACAGAAGCCAGCCAAACAGCTGGCTTCTGTCAAACCGGCTGCCATACACATGGCTAGTTTCTATTGAACCGGCCGATTTCGGCCGGCATTCGGCCTGTGTGTATTAGGTTTAAGTCCTATTGGTTATACATACTATTTTTTTCCCATAATTAACCACTTGCTGACCAGCCACAGTACATATACTGCGGCAGGTCGGCTCTATTGCGCAAAACGACGTACCTGTAAGTCATTTCGCGCTGGGCCGGTCACCCGCAATCGCAGTACACAGGGTGAATCCACATTCTGACAGGGGACAACATGGAGATCTGCTGTTCCTAGTGATCAGGAACAGCGATCTGTATTATCCCAGTGAGCCCAGTCCCCACACAGAACACACCCAGGGAACACAGTTAACCCCTTGAACGCCCCTAGTGTTAACCCCTTCCCTGCCAGTGTTATTTATATATTGATGAATGAATTTTCTTAGCACTGATTACTGTAATAATGTCACTTGTCCCCAAAAAGTGTCACTTGGGGTCAGATTTGTCTGCCGCAATGTAGCAGTCCTGCCAAAAATCGCAGATCACCGCCATTACCAGTTTTAAAAACAATTAAAAAATAAAAGTCCATAAATCTATCCCCTATTTTATGGACATTATAACGTTTGCACAAACCAAGCAATATACGTTTATTGCGATTTTTTAAAACATAAATATGTAGAAGAATACATATTGACAGCGAGTGATCATTTTGTGAGTTTTTTCTGCAATAGTGTTGCACTACAATAATCTGCTGCAGCTACTGATAGTTCATAAAAAACTCAAACTGTAATCCAAATCTATTGATATCACCTGTTTCGTAGCAGCAGTTCAGTAATTTATTTATGTACCTTTAACATACTAAGACTTGTCAACCACAGAATGATAATATACCATTCTAGTCTGAGAATTACATTTGAGGAACAAGGTTCATTTTATTACATATGGAAATAACACAACCCACATTACCCAATTAAATACAATGTTTGTTCCATATGCTTTAGCTTAGATATTGAATGTGCACTGGTTTATTACTAAATTTATCTTGAACGCTTGGCAGCAGGTTAGAAAAAAAAATCAGGAAGAACAGGTTGGCTTGCTTTAAGAAGCAGAGCTTGTGCGTATCCCTTGCATAGCTTCCAGGTACAATTAATGTTAACAGTCTCATATTGCAAAATAACTAAACCATCCAAGTTTATTTGTGTGTGTTCAGTTAACTACAGTATTACTGAACTCACTTAGAAAGTAGCCATCATGCTGTCCTTAGGGACTATTATTATGAACTATAAAAGTTAACAAAAATGCAAATATGGAAAAAGTAAATACATGCCATTACATTTAACACCACTTTAAATTTGTGCAATTAAAATCCAGTGTTCAAGATTAGGTGTCAATGATTAGAACCTCCTTAGCGGGTATGCAGGTGAAACCTCAGACATCCAGGTGCCGGTGACCTCTTTGCTATTGATATGTAGTGTCATCATGCCAAGGTCAGTAGAGCTCTCTAAACCCCTCAGAAACTTAGAGATGCCTAGGAGTCTGGCAAGGGTATTTAAAAGATCCTCAAAGATTTAAAATAATCATTTCACTGTAAGGAAAATAATCTAAGGTGTCATGCAGAGGCATAGCTTAAAGCTTGTGGGCCCTGATGCAAAAGCTGACCTGCCTGAATAATAGGAGAGAGATCAAAGATCTCCCGGGGGTTCAGCATCTCTAAGAAATTAACCAACAAGGCCATACTTAATATTAGGGAAAACTTTTTTAGGGAAAAAAGAGAAAGAATAAAACAAATGACGCTACAAAAATCTAAACTTAGCCCACCTTAGTGGATATTGTCAGTCAGTAGAGCAATGGATAGAGTCCCCATTTCACATCAGAGCCCCCATCATCACATTAGAGCCTCCTCCATTACATCCGAGTCCCCTCCATCACATCCGAGCCCCCATCATTACATCAGAGCCCCCATCCATCACTCAGAGCCCCCATCCATCACATCAGAGCCCCCATCCATCACATCAGAGCCCCCATCATTAAATCAGAGTCCCCTCCATCACATCAGAGCCCCCGTCATCACATCAAAGCCCACGTCATCACATCAGAGCCCCCGTCATCACATCAGAGCCCCCATCACATCAGAGCCCCCGTCATCACATCAGAGCCCCCGTCATCACATCAGAGACCCCCCAACACACCAGAGCCACCATCATCACATCAGAGACCCCCATCACATCAGAACCACCATCATCACATCAGAGCCCCCATTATCACATCAGAGCACCCATTATCACATCAGAGCCACCATCATCACATCAGCACCACAATCATCACATCAGCGTCCCCACCATCACATCAGGGCCCCTATCATCACATCAAAGTCCCCATCATCACATCAGAGCCCCCACCATCGCGTTCAGGAGCAGAAAAAAAATTGTTTTTGTAGTGTTTTTTGAGGTGTTCTTCCAGGGGAAAAAATGCTCCTAAACGCTACTAATAGCAATTTTTTTAGTGTTATTTTTCCTTAACCCTTCACACCAGGTGCAGGTTCAAAGTGGTGCGATTTGGTCTGATTACGACTTCAGCACGATTTCTGCCAATTTCAATGTATTCTGACTTGGTTATGTCCAATTAAAAAAAGTACAGTGTGTGACATAATTACTTTTCCTTCTACCACTATTGCTGACAATTCAAAAATGAGAAAAAAAAAATGTGTGGAGGTCCCCCCCTCAAAATTCACAAAGACCCTTATTATCCAAGCATGCAGCCCGGCAAGCCAGGAAAGGGGCTGACGAGCGAGCGCCCTCCCTCTCCTGGACCATACCAGGCCACATGCCCTCAACATGTGGGTGCTTTGGGGTAGGGGGGTCCCCTGCAACTTGTCCCCATGTTGATGAGGACACAGGCCTCTTCCCCACAACCAGTACCCCTACTAATTCACAAAAAAAGTGCAAAGTAAATAAAAGCACAATCGTTTTTGACAAGTCCTTTATTTAAAAAAAAAAATAAAATGTGTGTGTGTGTATATATATATATATATATATATATATATATATACACATACACACACACACACATATATCACCCGAAGTAAATCCAATGTCAATCATGATGAACGCCAGCCGCCACCGAAAAAGAAAAAAAAAGCTCTGCACCTGACGAAGGCTCCAGCTGTCTGACAATTCTAAAATAACTAAGAGGGCACCTGATGACCCCGCCCCTTGTGACAACATCGACACAGCATGCCCCCGGATGATGACAGCACAAGGAACGTCCCCCTGACGTCATCGGATGGCCCCGCCTCTTAGTTATTTAAGAACTGTCAGACGACTTAGCCTTCGTCTGGTTTAGAGCTTTTTTTTTTCTGGGTCGTGGCCGGCGCTCATTGTGATTGGCGTTGGATCTACTTCGGGGGAACTTTTTTAATTTTTTCAATAAAGGACTTGTCAAAAACAGTTTTTATTTACTTGCACTTTCTTGGTGAACAAGTAGCGGTACTATGTGCCCCATACTAATTCAAGCGCGGGGGGGTCGGGATCTGGGATTATTAAAGGGGGCTTCCAGATTCCGATATACGTCACCCCCAAAACCACAACCACCGAGCCAGGGTTGTTGGGAAGAGGCCCTTGTCCTCATCAAAATGGGGACCCCCCCCACCCCAAAGCACCCCCCATGTTGAGGGCATGCGGCCTGGTATGGCTCAGGAGGGGGGGAACTCGCTTCTCATCCCTTTTCCTGGCCTGCCGGGTTGCATGCACAGATAAGGGTCTCATGGATTTTGGGGGGACCCCACGCTATTTTTAAAACCAATTTGGCGTTGGGTTCCCCTTAAAATCCATACCAAATTCAAAGGGTCTGATATGGATGGGGGGGCCTCCATGCAGTTTTTTATCTTATTTTTTAAATTTGTCAGCAATTATGCTTACACTCAGCTGTCAGCGGGGAACCCGCTGCTTTTGTTTTGTAGGAAAGGGTTAAAAATAAAGTCAAACTGGTGCAAAGTCATGCTGATATGGTCACAGACGTGACTTCAGTGTGATTTACATCTGAGAGATAAAATCGCACTGAATTCAGAAAATAATACATGAAAAGGAACTGCAAACACCGCCAATAAAACGCGAATGCTCCTAAACGCTAGTAAAAAAAACCCATTACCAGTGTTTTTTTATCTTAAAAAAGACGCTAGTGTGCATGGAGCGTGATGTAGATTTCAAAATTGTTAGTCCAGCACAGGTCTGCCCAGCAATTCGTCCCATGAGCTGACTGATGCTAAAAGAAGTCTCCAAGAACTCCAAAATTTCACTGCAGAGTGTTCAGGTAACTCTCGCAACAGCTGGGGTCAAAGTGCATGCATTTACAATCAGAAAACGATTGCACTAATTGAACTAATGAGAGGTGTGATAACTAAAAGCCTTTGATGTCCTAAAAACATTGGAGCGAGATTTCAGTTTGCCACTAAACATACAATACAGGCAAAGACCAGGTTTTCTTGAACAGGATGTGCTGAAGATGGATCAAAAAAAGAGTTTAGACATAGTAACAGTAGACATTGTTGCCGCAAACCAAAGACAGTATTTCAGGAAAACCACCTCGTAACAACTGTGAAGTATGGTGGTGAAAAGGTTAAGGTTTCGGGATGCTTTCCTGCTTCAGGGCCTGGGCAGCTTGCAGTCACCAAGTCAGTTACACATATTGCCTCATATCAAAGTGTTCTTTATGAGAATGTGAGGCTATCTGGCCAAAAGTTGGTGTTGAACTGGAAAGGAGTCTTTCAACACAATAGTCTTCCAAAGCAAACTAGCAAATTTTATCAATGAATGGCTCAAAAAGAAGAAACTGAGCATAACAGACTTTTCTAGTCAAAGCCCTAATTTGATTGCCATTGAAATTTTGTAGGCAAATTTTGAAATGGGAAATGTATGCAAGGAAACCCACAAACATTTTGCAACTGAAATGTTACATGGAGAAGTGGTCAAGGATCTCATGAGTTGATGTCAGACTGTTATACAGTTACACAAACGGCTTGCAAAAAGTTAATTCTGCTAGAGGACAATACCAACATCACTGTTTATTTGCGCATCTAAGACAATGTACTGTATACCTCCAACTGCTAGTCTCACAAGATTTGAAAAGGGATTTGTGAATGTCACAACTGTGCTGATCGCTGGTTCTCCTTGCTGCAGAAGAAGCTGTACCTGGGGATCTGCTATGCATTGGTCTCTCTGCTTCTGCTCTATTAATTCAATGGATCTATTCTCTTCTACTGCTCCATTATTCATCCATCAGTCATCCCATCACCAGTCATTAGGGTGGGGGTCTGTGACATATAAACATGTCAAACGTTTATAAAGGGAAACTCATAAATGCATATAAAGTAAATATGCAAACCATAAGGACCAATCATGTCATTAGAAAGCATGTGCTCCCACTGTTGGACTCATAGATTTACAAGGGTTAGGACTGCAGGTAATACAGGGTGCCTTGTGTTTGCAAATGTGTGCTAAATAAACCCCTGTTTTTAACGTATACTGTTAGACAGGTTAACCACTTGCGGAACGCTCGCCGTGGTTTGACGGCGGCAAAGTGGCTCGTAATCACGAACCGCTGTCACCTGACGGCGGCCACGATAACTAGTATTGTGAACGCGCGCGTTCACTGTGTCCCAGGGGGGCCAGGGAGAGGGTAGGGAAGACTCGATCTCTGCCGGCTACCCGCGATGGCTCCCCCGCAGTGAGAGAACGAAGGTCCGTGTAAGTAAACACGGATCTCCGTTCTGACAGAGGGGAAAGGGTTGTGATCACAGGCTTCCTGTATATGGAAGCCGTGATCACTCCCCTCCCCCAGCCAGCCCAGCCCCCATACAGTTAGAACACACTGAGGGAGCACCGTTAACCCTTAGAGCGCCTAGGTTAACCCCTTCACTGCCAATGGCATTTACACAGTAATCAGTGCATTTTAATTTTTTGCAAAATTGTCGCTCTTTTGTTTATAGCGGCGATCAGAAATGATGCAGAGGTGATCAAATACCACCAAAAGAAAGCTCTATTTGTGGGAAAAAAGGACGCAAATTTCATTTGGGTACAACGTCGCACGAACGCGCAATTGTCAGTTAAAGCGACGCAGTGCCGAATCGCAAAAAGTGCTCTGGTCCTAAAGGGGGAAATCCTTCCGGGGCTGAAGTGGTTAATTTGGTTGGTAAGCAGACTGGTTGGTGAGTTGAGCTGAGAATTTCCTCCGGTTTTGTCTTGCATGCGTTGCTCTTCCGTGTGCTCCTTGCTGTGAAGGCCAGTTATAGGTGGGGGCAGGGGCCATTTGTTTGTTACTAAACTTAATCAGTTCATAATGTGCAAAAAAGTGCTTAAAAAAGGTGCATTTGTGCATTAAAGATGAAGGGGAATCCACCACCAGGCATATAGTATTGTCAGATGCCTCTTACCAGATCTGTAGGACCAAAGATTACAATGGACAAACTCACATGTATCTCTATATGAGAAACTGACATCCAGTGTCCAGCAGAGGTAAAACCACTCAGCATCGGAAGACCGCCATGGTGAAGCCTGTTAATATTATCATTTATTGCCAAATAAAAGCTTCATATACTCTAATAGAGCGAGATTCAGAGAGATGGAGAATGGCAGCAGGCTGAAACTTTAAAAAAATAAATAAATAAAAAGACTTGCAGCGGAGTGTGGGTGGGATGCAGAGAAGCCAAGTCAAATAAATGGATGAAGACAAGTTCCTCTTAGATAGACCCTGTCCTGTATGTTTTTTAACCCAAAAAACAAATATGTTAAATATTTTACCTCATAGTAGTTGTCATTGCACCTTCATATAACTTATTTCACTCAAAATATCAAAAACATTACCCCAAATATTGTGAAAATGCTTCTGGGTGCCACAATCTTTTTTTCTAACATGCCAACGGCACTAAGCAGATCTTCATTACTGATCCCCCATACCTGTGCCCACTCCAGGGCCATCTTTAACGTGGGGCAAAAGGGGCAACCCCTGTCATTGTTGGGGGGCCCTAAGCAGTTGTCCCTTGAGCTTGCGCTGCCCGCAAATTAGGGTCTGATAAAAACACGGCAAAGCGTACTTGGTATATAGGTGGATTCCCTGGCCAGCAGGGCGGGGCCAGGAGTTCCACTGCCGCTCTGATCTCCCCATGTAACCTGTACGCTTGCAGCTGAGAAATCTGCCTCCGGACCTCTGAGAGTTCTGCCGCCAGACATCGTTCCTGGACCCCTGAGGGTCTCTGGTTATCCCCTGTTCTAGATCCGCAGTCTCTGGTTACCTTCTGTACTAGATCTGCAGTCTCTGGTTACCTCCTGTACTAGATCCGCAGTCTCTGGTTACCTCCTGTACTAGATCCGCAGTCTCTGTTTATCTCCTGTACTAGATCCGCAGTCTCTGACCATCTCCTACAGTACGTCTATCAGTGAGCAGTAATGTGGTGCAGTAACCTCTAGCAACCAGTCAGTGAAGGGTAATAATATGCTGTAACCTCTGGCAACCAATTCCAATTGCTGCCTGATCTGCTGTAGTAAACTAATTTTGAGTCTTCCTGCTCTTTGTTATATGTCTAAGAGCAGTTGGGGGGGCCCTAAAAAAATGTTTGCCCAGGATCCAATCAATATTAAAGACGGCCCTGGCCCACTCCATACATGTACAAATGGCAGTGGATCAGCAGCCATCTCCCAGTGAAGGCAACATCAATAGCGAAGGTAATTTCTCTAGGTCAACTAATGGCAAAAATGTAAATAAAGCAATATAAGGCTGTTTGTAGAAGAACTGGAGGTTGCACATGGAAAATTAAGGAGCTGGCCTTCAAGACAAAATCAGTACCTGTCTTTTACAATGTAAGAAACTTATCTCAGGCCGGGTTCACATATGTGTGAATTGGATGCGGTTTTTAGCACATCCAATTCACATGACCTGCGAGTGTGACCAGCTCTCAATGTCCAGGGTGGGCATAGTGCAAATTCCAAAAGGGCCCTGTGCGTTTTTGGGTTGGGTTCAAGTGCAAATAAAGGCATAAATTTGGACCTGAGTCAGTGAACAAGAAACGCAACTGACCCCAGGCTGGAAACCTCAGCAGCACATACAGTACATCACAAAAGTGAGCACACCCCTCACATTTTTGTAAATATTTTATTACATCTTTTCATGTGACAACACTGAGGAAATGACACCTTGCTACAATGTAAAGTAGTGAGTGTACAGCTTGTATAACAGTTGGGAACTCTCTAAGGATGTGAAAAAAAAGAATTGTTGCTCTACATAAAAATGGCTTAGGCTATAAAAAGATTGCCAACACCCTGAAACTGCAACATGGTGGCCAACACGGTTTAATAGGACAGGTTCCACTCAGAACAGATCTCACCATGGTCGACCAAAGAAGTTGAGTGCACGTGCTCAGCGTCATATCCAGAGGTTGTCTTTGGGAAATAGACATATGAGTGCTGCCAGCATTGCTGCAGAGGTTCAAGGGGTTGAGAGGGACAGCCTGTCAGTGCTCAGACCATACGCCACATACTGCATCAAATTGGTCTGCTTGGCTGTCGTCCCAGAAGGAAGCCTCTTCTAAAGATGATGCACAAGAAAGCCCGCAAACCGTTTGCTGAAGACAAGCAGACTAAGGACATGGATTATTGGAACCATGTCCTTTGGTCTGATAAGACCAAGATAAACTTATTTGGTTCAGATGGTGTCAAGCATGTGTGGCTACAACCAGGTGAGGAGTACAAAAGACAAGCGTCTCTTGCCTACAGTCAAGCATGGTGGTGGGAGTGTCATGATCTGGGGCTGCATGAGTGCTGCCAGGACTGGAGAGCTACAGTTCATTGAGGGAACCATGAATGCCAACATGTATCGTGACATACTGAAGCAGAGCATGAACCCCTCCCCTCAGAGACTAGGCCGCAGAGCAGTATTCCAAAATGATAACAACCCCAAACACACCTCCAAGATGACCACTGCCTTGCTAAAGAAGCTGAGGGTAAGGGTGATGGACTGTCCAAGCATGTCTCCAGACCTAAACCCTATTGAGCATCTGTGGGTCATCCTCAAATGGAAGGTGGAGGAGCGTAAGGTCTCTAACATGCACCAGCTCCATGATGTAGTCATGGAGGAGGACTCCAGTGGCAACCTGTGAAGCTCTGGTGAACTCCATGCCCAAGAGGGTTAAGGCAGTGCTGGAAAAATAGAATTTTTTGACTCACCGTAAAATCCTTTTCTCTGAGTTCATTGACGGATGCAGCATCTCTTCATTACGCCTGGGGTTATGCCACCTTTCACTAGGAGTGGACTAGGCAGAACATCAGTTCAGCTAAAAAGCAGACACAGCCCCTCCCATGGGGCGGTCCTCCTTGGTATAACCCCCCTCCAGCTAGCTCAGCCCTCAGTCCGTAACAAGCCCGAAACAAACAGAGGGGTGGGTGCTGCATCCGTCAATGACCTCAGAGAAAAGGATTTTACGGTGAGTCGAAAAATCCTATTTTCTCTTTTGTTCATTGACGGATGCAGCATCTCTTCATTACGCCTGGGGATGTCCCAAAGCAGTGTCAAAAGAGGGGTGATTAACACAAAAATAAAAACTTCACCCAATGGGGGAACTCTCCACAAAGAATTGGAGGAACCTCACACAGCGGCCTGCAAAACCTTGCGGCCAAAAGCAGCATCCGAGGATGCTGAAATATCAACTTTGTAAAACATAGTAAAGGTGTGCCCTGAGGACCATGTAGCCACTCTGCACACTTGAGAAACCGACGCCTGATGTCGAAAAGCCCAGGAAGTGCTAATAGCCCTGGTAGAGTGAGCCGTGACCGGAAAGGGGGGGGCTCGAGACGCCGCAAGTCATAAGTACAGGTCACTGTCTGTCGAATCCATCGAGAAGTGGTGGCCGAAGAGGCCGCCAAGCCCTTGTGTGGTCCATCCACCACCACAAAGAGCGCATCCGACCTCCGAAAAGGAGGCTGTGGTCGCCAGGTACACCCGCAGAGCCCTAACCACATCCAAGGAATGCAAGGCAATCTCCTGAGGATGGGATGGGCGCGGACATAGCGAAGGAAGGACAATGTCCTCGTTAATGTGGAAAGAAGAGACCACCTTCGGCAAGAAGGAACGTGACAGGCGCAAAACCGCCTTATTCTTGTGTAGGACCAGATACAGAGACCTACACGACAAAGCCGCCAACTCTGACACTCGTCTGGCAGAAGTGATGGCTACCAGAAAGGCCACCTTCTGCGAAGGCAGTTGTAAGGAAATTTCCCTGATATTTTCAAAGGGAGGCTTCTGAAGCCCCGAGAGGACCAGACTGAGGTCCCAAGGCACCAAAGGTGTACGCACCTGGGAAGCGACATGTCGGACCCCCTGAATAAAAGTGCGAATCAACGAATGCGTCGCCAAAGGACGCTGAAAAAAGATGGCCAAGACAGAAACCTGACCCTTGATATTGCTCACGGCCCAGGCCTTGCTGAAGAAGAGCTAGCACCCGGGACACCGAAAAGGAACAGGGGTTCCACCCCCCCCCCCCCCTCACACCAGGCGATATACGCCCTCCAGGTGCGATGGTATACCTTCTTAGAAGTGCACTTACGTGCCTTGAGCATGGTGGGAATCACCGAAGCAGAGACCCCCCGATCTCTCAAGACCTGGGATTCAATAGCCAGGCCATCAAAGCCAGAGAGGGTAAAGCAGGGTGCAAGATGGGGCCCTGGGATAGAAGATCATCGCGAAGCGGGAGACGCCAGGGAGCATCTACCACCAACCGCACCACGTTGGCGTACCACGGACGCTGAGGCCAATCCGGAGCCACCAGAATGGTTGGAATTCCCTCCACCTCTATCCTGCACAACAGACGCGGAATCAGCTTGAGAGGGGGAAAAGCATAGATGAGCCGATACCAGCTCCGCTGAGCCACAAGGGCGTCCGCCAGCAGATCTACGTCTGGAGTGCCCCATTTTTGGCAAAGTTCTCGGAACACATCCGGATGCAGGGACCACTCTCCCTGATCCAACCTCTGTCGACTGAGGAAATCCGCTTGCCAATCTTCTATGCCCGGAATGTACACGGCGGAGAGAGCCGGCACATGAAGCTCTGCCCATCGCAGAATGTGAGCCGCCTCTAATGCTGCCGCCAAGCTTCTCGTTCTGCCCTGATGGTTCACATATGCCACGGCCGTGGCATTGTCCAACTGGACTCCGACAGGGCGCCCTCGCAGCCTTCCTGACCAATGGGAGAGGCAACGCCTGATGGCCCGAGGTTCCAGCACATTGATCGAGAGTCGACTTTCCTCCTGAGACCAGCGACCCTGGGTTGACAACAACCCCAGGACTCCCCCCCAGCCGCTTAGACTGGCATCTGTGGTCACTACGGATCACATCATGGGGAGGAAGGACTTCCCCTCTTTTAGGGCCGAGGCCCTCAACCACCAAATTAGAGAGGACCTGGCCTCGCGGTCCAGCTTGACCAGGCGATCCAGGGATAGAGGAGATTTGTCCCACCGCAGCAGTATCAAGCGCTGCAGGGACCGGGTGTGACTCTGGGCATACGGAACCGCCTTGAAGGTGGACACCATGAGCCCCAGGACCCGCATGCAAAACTGCAGAGAGGGCCATTTCTCTGACAGCAGCGACCTCACCGCCTGCTGCAGCGTCCGCAGTTTTCCTGAAGGAAGAAAAACTTTTGCCCTGACCGAGTCCAGGATCAGACCTAGGTACTCCAGGCGGTGTGACGGAATCAACACCGACTTTGGCCGATTGATCACCCATCCGAACTCCTGCAGGGTGTGCAGTGTGATGGCTATGTCGTCCCTTAGAGCTGAGGCCAACTCCGCCCGCAGAAGCAGGTCCTCCAGATATGCCAGAACTGCAATGCCCCTCTGCCGCAATAGAGCCAACACCGGGGCCAGGAGCCTGGTGAAAACCCGGGGGGGCCTAGGCCAGGCCGAATGGCAAGGCCACAAACTGGTAGTGGTGAACGCCCACCGTGAAACGTAGAAAACGTTGGTGCGAGGCACAGATGGGGACATGCAGATACGCGTCCTTGATGTCCAAGGATGCTAGAAAGTCCCCCTGGCGAAGGGCCGCTACCACCGAGCGGACTGACTCCATCCTGAATTTCCGCGCCCAAACATAAATGTTTACCACTTTTAAATCCAGAATGGGCCTGACCCCATCCTTCTTTGGGACCACAAACAGGTTGGAGTAAAAACCATGGGAACGTTCTGAGGCCAGTACTGGCACAACCACCCCCTGGTAGAGCAGATCCTTCACAGCCCCCAGCAGGGCCAACCGTCGCCCTGGGGGAAGCCTCAGATTGGAGGCAAAGAACCTGTCTGGAGGCATGGCACGGAATTCTATCTTGTACCACCTTGCACACCCAAAAATCTGAAATGCGGGCGGTCCATTGTTCCGTGTACTCCAGCAGGCGACCAACCACCCGAACGACGGGCGGGTGCAACCCATAAAGCAGAGGGGCCTTCTCATCTGACTTCTCTTGCTTACGCTGCCATGGTCGCTTCTGACCTCCTGCAGCAGCCTTGGAGGGCTGAGACCCCTTGCCCGCCGAACGGGGGGCCTGAAAAAACTTCTTCTGACCAGAAAACGAGGGGCCCGACCTGCGACGAGACCCCTTACCCCTCTTAGGCTCGGGGAGAAAGGTACTCTTTCCACCTGTGAGATCCTTGATGATCTCATCCAGAGAAGCTCCGAAGAGGTGCCCTCCCTGAGGGTAAGTCAGTAAGCGCCTTTTTTGACGCCTGGTCCCCAGACCAGCACTTCAACCAGAGTACACGCCTGATCACTACTGCGAAGGCGGACAATTTTGACAGTATGGGAGCTATGTCCAGGGCCGCATGACAGAGATAACTGAGCCCCTGGGTGACCTGGTCTCAGTAAGCTCCACGGTTTCAGGCGGGACATGCGCCTCGCTCAACTCACGGTGCAACAGCACAGCCCAATCCATCAGGGCTTGTGCCACCAGTGCCGATGCCAGTGACGGCCGCATGGCCGACCCTGTCAACACAAACATGGCCTTGGCAACTGCCTCAGCCCACCTGTCAGCCGGATCCTTAAAGGGCGGTGTGCCCTCCACCGGAATCGTGGTCGCCTTGCTCAGGCGGGACACAGGGGGGGTCGACCCTGGGGGAGACCCACTTCTGCGCCATACTGTCCTCAAAAGGAGCACGTACAGCAAACTGTCTTGGTAGAGGCAGAGAGCTCTGCGATCGCTGCCATTCTTTGTACACAAACTGATCAAAGAAGGGTACGTAAGGGAACACCTTAGGGGTACGAACCGGCCTATGCGACCCAAAGACCACAGCCATCTCTTGCGAGTCACCCGCTGTCCCCAGCTTCAGCATCTCACGAACAGCTGAGATTAAGGAGCCCACCAAAGCCCTTTCATGCGCAATGGTGTCACCTAAAAAAAATTTCCTCCCCATCAGAGGAATCCCGGAGCTCCCCGTCCCGACAACTCGAGGGGGGTCCCCGTCCTGGTGGACCCCCCTCAAGGTCCGAATCCCCCCCCCCCAGATGAAGGGGATGGAGGAGGTCGTCTCTTGTCCGCCCTGTTGTCACAGCATGACTCTGCCCGGGAAATAATGGACTCCAGGACCTTAGTTAGAGTAGCCGGAGGAACCACAGGTCCCAGCACACCCTCAGCACCAGTGGAGGTCCCCGTTGCAGAAGCGCTAGCTTCAGCCGCCATTGCGCCACCCGCACCGGACACACACGCCACCTTATAGAGGCCTAGGCACCGGAAACGGGCGCCCCCCACCCCAGGCCACCGGACAGGGACCCCTAAAGTTATACCCAGGAGGACCGAACCGTGGCCC
The DNA here is from genome assembly GCA_018402905.1 of Glandirana rugosa. NCBI lineage: Eukaryota > Metazoa > Chordata > Amphibia > Anura > Ranidae > Glandirana > Glandirana rugosa. The sequence continues at coordinate 728,891 of BLSH010333613.1, read as the reverse complement.
GCACCCTGCCCCAGGAAAAGCGCTGCTCAAAGCTGCCAAAGTCTGCCTACAAAACTCCTGTAGTGCTGCTGCCGCTCCCACGCGTCTCACATGTGCTTCGAGTGTCTGGAAGAGGCACAGGGAACGCTCACCACTATAGCCATAGCCTAATGTACGGCCGACCAACCAAAAATGGCCGCCGTGCATACAAGAGGCCAAAAACCACGGTACACTCCCGCAAAATGGCGGCCGCATATACCATGCGGCCGGCTACGGCAAAATGGCGGCCGGTCCATTGGAAAATGGCGCCACCCGACCAAGCGGCCCAGGGGGAAAAAAGGAGGACCCCCTGCGGAGTTACCGGCCCCCAGGGAGGGCCCCCGCCGGGTAGGTGGATGGCAGCACAGGCAGCACCTGGGAACAGTAGGGGAGGATGGTGGGGGGAGAGGAACGGTGGAGGAAACACCAGCCGCAGGCCGCCCCACACGGAACGGGGCCTGACATGGCTGACCCAGCGGGTAGCTATGGTCGGCTCGGTCCATTGGCCGAACTGGGGAGACTCCCTGGATCTAGAACATCCAGCCTGTCACCCAGCCGGCTACTTGACTGCAGTCTTCATCAGAAGAAAATAAAAAATTGGGGAACCATAGGTCCCAGAATGGGGCCCAGTCCTACTCCTTGCACTAGGCAGAAAAAACTGAGGGCTGAGCTAGCTGGAGGGGGGGTTATAACAAGGAGGACCGCCCCCTGGGAGGGGCTGTGTCTGCTTTTTAGCTGAACTGAAGTTCTGCCTAGTCCACTCCTAGTGAAAGGTGGCATAACCCCAGGCGTAATGAAGAGATGCTGCATCCGTCAATGAACGAAAGAGAAATAATGGTGGCCACACAAAATATTGACACTTTGGTCCCAATTTGGACATTTTCTTTTTTTTTCAGGGGTGTACTCAATTTTGTTGCCAGTGGTTTAGACATTAATGGCTGTGTGGTGAGTTGAGGGGACAGCAAATTTCCACTTTCTCCTACGTTCACTGACAGACGCAGCTCTTCATGACTTTGTGGGTTTTATGTTCGTACCAGGAGTTAACTAGGCAGGGAAAAGAAATCAGCTGGCCCCTCCCCTGGGGGCCGTCCTCTTTTCCTACATTAAAACCCCCCTCCCAGAGGAGCTCTCCAGTTTCAATGCCTAGTTTGCAAGGAGTTGACCTGGCTTCCCTATGGGAACTGCGGTCCTATTGTGACCATTTTCTTTTTATTTTCTTTTTTCTGCAATCAAGATGATCTGCTATCAAGAAGCCGGTCGGGGCATCCAGAGTCTTAGTGCTCTGTACTTTCCCCGACCTGGCCAACATGATGCGAAGCCGGCCCCAACACAGGGACCCGCCGCATCTTACCCGTTCCGTGCGGGTGGCCCGGGGCGAGATCAACCATATTGGTCCCCTTCCCGATTCGTTCGGCAGGGTGACTCTGGGCCTGCAGCGACCCCCCCGCCGAGGGTGGAAAGTCTGCATCCGGGTGGCTACCGTGGCGTCGGACTGGTAAGTGAGCGCCCTGCCTTCCTCCCCACATGGGGAGTGAAGAGGGCCCGACGTCCAGAAATGCGATTTTTTCACTGCTCCTGTAGCTGTCCGGGGTAGCCACCGGGTGGGAATCAGCCTCTCATCTTGCCCCCTGTCACCCTCCCTCCCCAGCGCTGTACCTTCGTTCAGCCTTCTCGTCCAGCATCGCCATGTGGTCTTCGGCCGCCATTTTGCGGCGGACCGCCGCCATTTTGCCGTAGCCGCGGACATTTTCAGTCTATGGGGCTTTCCCTCTAGCGCTCGGAGCGGCCATAATCGGTACTGTAGTTGCCTGAGAGGTGTGCACACCCTCTAGTGCTTCCTGGCGGCCATCTTCACTGAATGCTCTGCATTCTACACGTGGCTGCAGCTTCTTCTTCTCACTGAAAACGGCGGCTGACAGAGGCAGTTCTTCTGAGCGATCGGCGCTATCAGGCAGCAAAACAGCAAGTATAGCTGGGCTCCCTCTGGGCTGGTGGCGGTGGGGTGCTGTCCTCTGGACCTGTGGGTGTGTGGCTGTGTGCGGGGCGTCCCTTCCTTCCATCCATCCATCCATCCATCCCTGTAATGGCTGATCTCCCTGCTGAACCTACTGAGGTGGCTTCAGCAACCACACAGTCTGACCAAGGGGCTTTTTCTCTCCCAGCTGCGGGATTGAGTTTATGCCGCGTGGGGTAGCCGCTCCGCGGGCCCCCAGGAAGCGCCCCCCCTCCCCCCCCCCATCATCGGGGGAAGATTCTGAGCCGGAGGTGGCTTTAGGGGTCTTAGGGATCCCGGGGGATGGGCAGCACAGTGGTGTAGTGGGTAAAAGTTCCGCCTGGCAGAGAAAGAGTCGCTGGTTCAAATCCCCAGCATGACGGTCCTGCCTGGAGTTTGCATTTTCTCCCTGTGCCTGCGTGGGTTTCCTCCGGGTTCTCCGGTTTCCTCCCACACTCCAAAAGACATGCTAGCCTGTCTGATGAGGAAACGGGTGGTGACATGGGAACTGAGGACCAAGAGCCTGTGACTGACCGGGACAATGTGCTGGTAGCCACCATTATCGCTGGCATTCGCACCAAGTTGCAGTGGTTCAAACAGGCGAATTGCGGGCTGGCTATGTGTGCGGGTCTTCTAGGCTCCCCAAGGCCCAAGTCCTATCCTTACAAACAATGTTTGTTTTTTGCCCATTTCCTATACTGTGAATGGCAACAACCACGCCGTTTTCCCTCTCTGACGGCACGTTTTTTCTGAACGCTATCCTTTGAGGAGAGCTTCCGGAAGAAATGGGAATCTCCTGCGGTGGATCCGCCTATGGCATGCCTCACTAAGGCGACTACCAGTCCTATGGCGGGGACTCCTTCCTTTAAGGATCCTGCTGTTAAAAGAACAGAGGCACTTCTGTAGTCCTTGTTTTTAAATGCGGGCTCCGCGGTGCGACCTACTTTGGCTGCGGCCATGGCAATGCAGTACCTTTCGGTGTGCATGAAGGAACTTAAGGCGGACCTGACTGAAAGTCGCCTCATGGAGGCACCGCAGAACGCTGAGTTTTTATTCCAGGGGATTGATTACCTCTGTGATGCGGCGTTCTGCCCTTGTTGTCCAGAATTTATTCAACGGCCATTAGGCTTCGCAGAATTCTTTGGCTGCGATCCTGGTCGGGTGACCTCGCCTCCAAACTAGGTTTGGCTGATATTCCCTTCCAGGGTGGGCGCCTATTTGGCTCACGCGAAAATTATTAAGGACTTCACGGGAGGCAAGAGTACTTTCCTTCCGGAGCTTCGCAGGCGTGAATTCGCCGTAGACAGGAGCCTTCTACGTCTGGTCAGCGGAAACCTCTTCGTGCATCAGGCGCGGTAAGCACGGGAGCACGTCCCAGTAAGGTTGCTGCAGTGGCAGCGCTAACCAGAAAAAACAAATCTTCCTCAGCCTGATGGGTCGCCCCCACCCGATTGTCGGGTGGGGGGGGGGACGTCTTCGGGGTTCGCAAACCGGTGGTTGGCTCGCATTTCGACCGCTGGGTCTGCGAGGTGGTGTCCACCGGGTACAGGATAGAGTTCATCTCTCTACCCCAGACAGGTTCTCCCATCAAAATTTAAGACTCCCGCTGGAGCGCAAACAGGCCCTCCTCAGGGCGGTGCAGGCTCTCTCAGATCAGGGAGTGATCGTACCGGTCCCCCAAGGGGAGAGGTTTCGAGGCCTTTACTCAAATCTTTTTGTGGTGCCCAAAAAGGGGGACGATTTTCGGCCCATCCTGGATCTGAAGGCCCAAAACAAATTTGTCAGGGCACGGACAGTCCGGATGGAGTCCGTTCGGTCGGTTGTGGCCGTCCTGCACCAGGGGGAATTCCTGGCATCATCGGACATAAAGGATGCGTACCTTCATGTACCCATCCATCCGTGACATCAGCGATTCCTGTGGTTCGCTGTTGGGGATCGCCATTTTTCATTTGTAGCTCTTCCCTTCGGGCTGACCTCCGCGCCCCGGGTGTTCACGAAGTTACTGGCCCCGGTGTTGGCGTTGC
>BLSH010333613.1:701171-713065 GCA_018402905.1 Glandirana rugosa | reverse complement strand
CCTCTCCTCGTAAATTGCGGTTTGTCAACGAAATGGACCTCTTCATGTTCGGGTTCTACGCAGACGCAAAGTTCCTTTGGTTGCCTGTGACGACATACGTTATTACACCTCAACTTGTGTCGCCAAATTTTGGTCCGGAAACACTGGTACCCGTTACCTAGTTCTTCTCAACATACTAGGATGTTGCCTTCTGACATACTTTTTATATACCCAAGCATTTTAATTCTCCCCTGCACACTGATGTCAACGTTGGTTACATATGTGAATGTGGTAATTCTATAATCCGTCCGTTTACCAAATGAAGGAATAGGAAAGCAAACTAGAAGTTGCATTTTTTTCTTTTGGTGAACGTGGCACCTACTGCAGTTGCTTTTAAAAGGACGGAGGTGAGAGACCAGTCTTCCGTTGTAGGATCATACAACTCTTCTTGATCCATTGCCCATGGTCACAAAGGCCTGGTTTTAAACCGCTGTGTTCAACTCCACATTATTGCATACAGCAGTGTCCGTTGGTTTCCTTGAAACGCAGACGCATCTTGGGCTTGTACTTCTCCAGGTAAAGCAACTGTTTGGCGTTAAATGCTCCTCTCCGCTTTCTAAAATAAAAGATAAAAAAAAATTTCCATAGTCCGTCAAACCCCTAAAAGTATTATTTTTTTTAGTTTATTTTACATTTTAAACTTTTTTTGTTTCTTTCATCATTTATATAAAACCTTTATTTTACAAGCACACATTACATGGTGTTTCCATGACCAGCATTACTTGCTCACTTATAGGCAGCTTCTGACCATTCTAATCCCCATAAAGTGCTGGGCAAATGGGGATGTTGATTACAAAAATAATTCAATTATATTTGTGTAATTTGATCTCCTGCTGTCCAGGCCTATTCACAATAAATAAGAATAAGCTATTCAGATTATTCCCAGCCTAGCAGTAAAGTCAGATACACACTACAGTTTTTTTTCCCGTAACTATCAGTCCTGTTCGGAGATGCTGTACTAACCAACCATGAGAAGTTAGTTCAGCGATCTCTGAGCTGCTGTGTTCTGACAGGGAGGGGAGAGGGGGGGGGAGGGGAGAGGGGGAAGGGAGAGGGGGGAAGGGGAGAGGGCCCATTGGCTGAGTGCGCTGATTGGGAGTCGGTCAGCTGCTAGTTTTCCAGACCAACATACACTGGCAGAATGCCAGCTGTTTTTTTTTTCTAGAATTGGCAAATTTCTCCCGACATTTTGCTCGTGTGTACGGGGTTTTACTCAGCTCACTGAAGAGCTTCAAAAACTTAAACTCTATACCCAGTGGGTAAAATAAGTATTGAACATGTCACCATTTTTCTAGGTAAATGGATTTCTAAAGGAGCTATTGACATTACATTTTTCACCACGTCGGTAACAACCCATGCAATCCATACATACAAAGAAACCAAAATAAATAAATTCAGAAATTAAGTTATGTGTAATAAAATGGAATGGACAAAAAGTAATGAACCCATGAAGAAAGGGAGGTGCAAAAAGACATGGAAAGCCAAGATACCAGCTGAATCTACCAGTAAACAGAAAAAAATCCTGCCCCTTGTCAGTGCAAATACCAGCTGGTTCAGTCTGAAATGATGGCTTATATAAAAGGTGTTTCAACAACAAGGTGTCATACAAAAAACATCACATTAAGGCTGACCATATATAGGTCGAATTTCAAAAGAATTCTTACAAAAATCTTCTCTAAAACTTTCGTTGAAATTTGCGCACCATTAGTGGGCTGCAGCAACAGCAGATTTTCATGCGGCAATCGAATTTGAGTAATCTTTTGGGAATTTCTTGAAAAGCAATTTTCTAATCAATGATGGGAGAAATGTGTGAGACATGTAATAGAAAAAGGAATGCACATGAGTGCAAGAAAAGATGATTTCTGGACACGAAAATTTTCTGCAGCAACATGTGGTGAAATTAAAGACTTGGTTGGTCGAATTTCGAAAATCAATGGTGGCACCATTGGGTCACTAAACGCACAAAATTTCTGATTTTTTAAAGAAAAATTTGTTCTGAATTTGACCATGTATGCCCTTGCCCAAAGGTAAAAGCAAAAAGCTCTCAAAACCTTGGCAATCTTATTGTTGCAAAACATACTGATGGCATTGGTTACAGAAGAATTTCTAAACGTCTAAATGTTCCAGTGAGTACTGTTGGAGCCATAATCCAGAAGGGGCAAGAACATAATTTCACCATAAAACAGCCAGAACCAGGTGCTCTTCACGAGATTTCTGACAGAGGAGTGAAAAGAATTATCAGAAGAGTTGTCCAAGAGCCAAGGACCACTTGTGGAGAGCTTAAGACAGACCTGGAATTAGCAGGTACAATGGTTTCAAAGAAGACAATAAGTAATGCACTCAACAACCATGGCCTGTATGCACGCTCACCACGCAAGACTCCATTGCTGAAGAAAAAGCATGTTTAAGTTCGTTTAAAGTTAGCTGCACAACATTTAGACAAGCCTGTGAAATACTGGGAGAATATAGTCTGGTCAGATTAGACCAAAATTGAACTCTTTGGATGCCATAATACACACCAGTTTGGAGGTCAAATGGAACTGCACATCACCCAAAAAACACCATATCAACAGTGAAGTTTGGAGGTGGGATCATCATGGTGTGGAGCAGTTTCTCAGCATACAGTACTGGCAAACTGTCATTGATGGAAGGATGAATGAAGAAATGTACCAAGACATTCTTGATAAAAATCTGCTGCCATCTACCAGGATGATGAAAATGAAATGAGGATGGAAATTTCAGCAAGACAATGATCCCAAACACAAAGCCAAGGAAACTCAATTGGTTTCAAAGAAAGAAAATAAAGCTACTAGAATGGCCCAGCCAATCACCTGACTTGAATCCAATAGAAAATCCATGGAAAGAACTAAAAGTCAGTTCATAGAAGAGGCCTACGGAGACTTCAAGATTTAAATGCTGTTTGAGTGGAAGAATGGTCCAAAATCACACCCAAGCAATGCATGCAACTAGTTTCTCCATACCTGAGGCGCCTTGAAGCGGTCATTACCAGCAATGGATTTTGTATGAAGTATTAAATTAATTTCAGTTAGCGTGTTCAATATTTTTTCCTTGTGTTATTCCATTTTATTACACTGAACTTAATTTCTAAACTTATTTGCTTTGGTTTCATTATATGTATGGATTGCATGGGTTGTTACCGACATGTGGTGAAAATTTCATATCAATAACACCTTTAAAAATATATTTACCTAGAAAAATGTTAACCAGTTCAATACTTATTTTACCGGTTATAAAAACACTATACATTCCCTTTAACGAGTAAAAAAAAAAATTCTCTGGTAAAACGTCAGAATATGCTCAATAGTTTACAGAATCTAGAATCAATTTAAGATTTGTATTAAATTATTTTGGGTTGCATTACTCCTCGGCTTTTCATTTCTCTCTTAGGCTGATAACACATGGGCGACTTTGCCACTAGGGATCCTATATTGACAATCAAAATCAACAGTGGCAGGGTCATTAAGAGTAGACGTGTTTTGTCCCTATAGAATGGCCCTGAATAGCTGAGGATTTGAGACGATTTGTTTCTGGTGACAGAATTGCCCGTGTGTCATCAAAGAAGTGGATGCAGGCTTTTGGGCAAATTTGTGTAATTTGACATTTGTATGAACCTTATGGTGCCGCTCCAAGAAAAGATATTGCCCTGCTGATACTCAGGAGTAGGGGTGCCGGCAAGGGATAACACTCATCCAGTAGTGTAAATTAATTATTAAGCAGGAAAACCGCCTCTCGCCTGACCCAATCCTAGTTGATGCACGTATATGTGGCAGCCTCAGCCAGCGTAGCTACAGTAGTCAGCGGAGCAGTACTGGCTGAGGCTGCCACATATACGTGCATCAACTATGATAAGGTCGGGCAAGCGGCAGTTTTCCTGCTTTAATCAATTTTACATTATCTTTTTAAGTTAACTGATCTTATATCACATTTTTTTTTCATAACAAATTTCAGCTCATGAATGAATATTTAACCACTTCCGGACCGCCGACCGTACATAAACGGCAGGCCCTTGAAGTGGAACACGGTTATGGTAGCAGCTGGGCTAGCATAACCCCGGTATTTTTTTTTTTCAGCGGGCGGCCCGCTTTTAGATAGGTCGTCTCTGCTGCGGATTCGCCGCAAGATCACATATCGGGGGTGGGAGAGGTGCCCCCCTCCTGCTACTTTTCAGCCGTCTCCGGCACTTACTGGACCCGCCGATAGTGACGGAGACGATCGGGTCCGCTCCCTCCCTGCACTAGATGCCAAGTGGAAAATGCTGCCCACTCGGCTCCATAGCATTGACTGCCCAATGCTCTTAAAAAGGAGACTCTCACCCCCCGTGTCTTTTTTATTGCTTTTTTCTATTACAAGGAATGTTTACATAAAAGGATGGTGTAAAAATAAAAACAAACAAAGTTTAAAGTGCCCCGTCCCGTCGAGCTCGCACGCAGAAGCAAACGCATATGTAAGTCACGCCCGCATATGACAATGATGTTCAAACCACACGTGAGGTATTGCCACTAGACCTACTCCAACTAAAAACTGGTAACTTTTAGAAATTTTTAACCGTCGCCGACGGAGAATTTTAAAGTGCCAAAGTTTTTGCACAAGTGGGCGCAATTTTGAAGCATGACATGTTGGGTATAAATTTACTCAGCTCAACATTATCTTTCAGAATATGGAAAAGAATTGGGCTAACTTTACTGTTGTCTTATTAACTAAAAAAAAAAAAAATTGCACTTGTAAGACCGCTGCGCAAATACGGTGTGACAAAGTATTGCAACAGCCCCCATTTTATTCTCTAGGGTGTTAGAAAATAAATAAAAAAAATATATAAATATATATATATATAAATATATATATATATATATATATATATATATATATATATATATAATGTTTGGGGGTTCCAAGTAACTTTATAGCAAAAGTAACTGATTTTGACTTTAAAATTGCATTCCACAAAGCATACTGGCCTTTTCATTAAGAAAGTCCAACAGTGCCTGCTCACTGTTTGGCTCTCTCTTTAGCTAAAAGAAAACCTATGTGGGTCCTTACAAGATAAAGACAAGTGGAAAGAGAACCCCTCCCCTGATAAAATGGTCATCTATGAGCCTTTACCAGCGCTAAGGAGTATAGACTTCACAGGATATTCATGGCATGGCCTTTTTATTAAAAGAGAAAAAACAATTAATATTCGTTGATTATAATAATATTAAAAGCGGAGTTCCACCCAAAAGTGGAACTTCCGCTTTAAGAGGAGGAGACCCCCTGACATGCCATAATTGGCATTTTTTTGGGGGGGGGGGGGTCCACTTCCTCCCCTGGCGCAGAGGACCCGGAAGGAAGTTCACCTTCCCCCTCCCTCTCGGCAACCTTCTGGGACACGTCACAGGCCCCAGAAGATAAGCTGAGACATTCACAAGCCGCAGCGTGACTCGCGCATGCGCAGTGAGCGCCCGGCTTTGAAGTCAAAGCTGGGTGCCCACACTTGTGATGCCGGCGCCGCAGAGGGCAGGGGGAGACTAGCGAGCACTCGGGCGGCCGCATCGCTGGTACAAGGGACAGGTGAGTGGCCGATTGTTAAAAGTCAGCAGCTACCCTTTTGGTAGCTGCTAACTTAACTGGGTGGAACTCCGCTTTAAATGATGTGTCTATGTGGAGGCTAGTCAAAGTAAGCTGACAGCTGTTGACATCAGTGTGTATATGACAGTGCAAGTGTGATGAAGTTTTACTATACATTGAAAAAGAAATCTTGCATCTTCAGCATATTGATATTTGTTATATCACATGACTCCGCTAAACAGCAATACTTTGAATTTCAGCAAACATTCATGAACGTCATCACCATCTCTTGATTGCCTGCTAAAATTAGTGGTGAAAATAGAAAAAAAAAAAAAAAAAAGATTCATGTAGGTTTTTTTGTTCTTTGATGAGATGCATATAACCTGAGCATTCCAGTGAAAAGTGATAACGTGGGGCTGTTGGAGTAATTCCCTTGCCGGTTACCATCTCTATAATCTAATAATGAAAGAGAGCTTGCAATCTCCATAATGAGTCTCTGGCTTCGGTAAGAGGCGCATTTTTAGTGGTAGCGGTGAAGAAGTACCCCTGATGGTGATTCACTGGGTGGTGTAGAATTTATGTGGTCAAAAGAAATCATTACATAATATATAATTTTATCAAACTTTTGCATAATATTTCACAATCAGTGTGGTGGACTTAAGCCGGCCATACATTCAAATGTATGAAATTCAGCCAGCTCAACAGGGACAGGCCAAATTTCGATCCATGTACTGTATCTCACAAAAGTGAGTACACCCCCTCACGTTTGTAAATATTTAATCAAATCTTTTCATGCAACACTGAAGAAATGACACTTTGCAACAATGTAAAGTAGTGAGTGTACAGCTTGTATAACAGTGTAAATTTGCTGTCCCCTCAAAATAACACAGCCATTAACGTCTAAACTGCTGGCAATAAAAGGGAGTACACCCCTAAGTGAAAATGTCCAAATTGGGCACAGTTAGCCATTTTCCCTCCCTGGTGTCATGTGACTCAGTGTTAGAAGGTCTCAGGTGTGAATGGGGGGCAGGTGTGTTATATTTGGTGTTATCGCTCTCACTCTCTCATGCTGGTCACTGGAAGTTCAACATGGCAACTCATGGCAAAGAACTCTGAAAAAAAAGAATTGTTGCTCTACATAAAGATGGCCTAGGCTATAAGAAGAATGCCAAGACCCTGAAACTGAGCTGCAGCACGGTGGCCAAGACTATAAAGCGGTTTAAAAGGACAGGTTCCACTCAGAACAGGACTCGTCATGTTCCACCAAAGTAGTTAAGTGCACATGCTCAGCGTCATATCCAGGGTTGTCTTTGGGAAATAGATGTACAAGTGCTGCCAGCATTGCTGCAGAGGTTGAAAAGGTGGGGGGGGTCAGCCTGTCAGTGCTCAGACCATACGCCACACACTGCATCAAACTGGTCTGTATGGCCACCGTCCCATAAGGAAGCCTCTTCTAAAGATGATGCACAAGAAAGCCCGCAAACAGTTTGCTGAAGACAAGCAGACAAAGGACATGGATTACTGGAATCATGACCTGTGGTCTGATGAGATCAACTTATCAAAGATAAACTTATTTGGTTCAGAAGGTGTCAAGCGTGTGTGGCGGCAACCAGGTGAGGAGTACAAAGACACGTGTTTCTTGCCTACACTCAAACATGGTGGTGGGTGTGTCATGATCTGGGGCTGCACAAGTGCTGTCGGCACTGGGGAGCTACAGTTCATTGAGGGGACCATGAATGCCAACATGTATTGTGACATACTGAAGCAGGGCGTGATCCCCTCATTTCGGAGACTGGGCTGCAGGTCAGTGTTCCAACATAACGACCTCAAACACACCTCCAAGACGACCACTGCCTTGCTAAAGAAGCTGAGGATAAAGGTGATGGACTGGCCAAGCAAGTCTCTGGGCCTAAACCCTATTGAGCATCCTGAAATGGAGGAGCACAAGGTCTCTAACATCCACCAGCTCTGTTATGTTGTCATGGATGAGTGGAAAAGGACTCCAGTGGCAACCTGTGACATTCAGGTGAACTCCATGACCAAGAGGGCAGTGCTATGAAACAATGGTGGCCACACAATATATTGGTGCTTTGGGCCCAATTTGGACATTTTCACTTAGGGGTGTGCTCACTTTTGGTGCCAGCGGTTTAGACATTACTGGCTATGTGTTGAGTTATTTTGAGGGGACAGCACATTTACACTGTTATAGAAGCTGTACACTCACTACTTTACATTGTAGCAAAGTGTCATTTCTTCAGTGTTAGGAAAATAGTAAGGGTATACTGCACTATGGATATATGGTTAGAATTAGTGAAAATTGAATAAATCAAAAATGTGCAAACCTATATAAACCAAAATAAAATGAATTACGTGTGTAGTATGAAGCTGTTGCCCTCACCCAAGACTACTGACACGCAGAAGCCAAGAGACAAAATAAAAACTATATGGGGGGATATGGCGCTGCTTAAAGTGCAATGAGTATAATGTGCTCAACAAGCAAAATATGGTAAAAAGTGCTCGTGCAATCAATAAATGCAAAAATTCTTAAAATATAAAAGATGCTAATTGGTATAAATAGATAGACCTGTACATGTGAACAAAAAAATGCTGTGTGTGGAAAAAGCCCAACCAGAATAAATAAAATAAATCAAGTCCACAGAACGATATTCAATTGATGAACCAAATTCCTTAGTGTAGTACCACTCCAAGACCACTCAGCGGCAGTCTGAATACAGTCCCGTGTAGTACTCACTGCGGATCTCTTTCTTATGGAGGGTATTCGTTGGATCTCTTACCATACATTGCAGCTTTCAGCGTTTGTAAAAAGACTCCCCAAGCCATATATTTTCCGAAAGCACATGACCAGTCACCACAACAAGCCTAACTACGCAGCCTCTCTCCGACCAGAGTCAGTGCTGACCTTCCTGACGTGGTCGGAGAGAGGCTGTGTAGTTAGGCTTGTTGTGGTGACTGGTCATGTGCTTTCGGAAAATATATGGTTTGGGGAGTCGTATGTATGGTAAGAGATTTTATTTATCAGTCTGGTTGGACTTTGCGCACACAAAGCACGTTCTCTTCACATGTACAGGTCTATCTATTTATACCAATTTGCATCTTTTATATTTTAGGTATTTTTGCATTTATAGATTCCACCAGCACTTACCATATTTCGCTTGTTGAGCACATTATACAAATTGCACTTTAAGCAGCGCCATATCACCCACATATAGTTTTTATTTTATTTCTTCAGTGTTATCAAATGAAAAGAAATAAAATATTTATAAAAATGTGAGGGTGTACCCACTTTTGTGAGATACTGTATGGGCAGGTTAATATTACCCAAAAATCGTTCAACTTGGATACAACCAGCCAGTTGGATTTTTTACACGTCATTACTGCTGGCAGCTATAGTGCCCCCCTCGCCGGCAGAATACAATAGCGCTGCAGGAGGCATTCCCTCATCAATCCTGACTTTGATGGGGGAAAATCGAACAGTTTTCTTTCCTTCCACGTGTGGTGGAAGGAAAGAGGATCCAATCACCTATTGGCTGCCTTAAATTTATACTGAGATTATGTTTAGATTTTGCACCCATTTTATTTGCAGTCCATTAATTATAGTATACGTATTATATTCACTATTCTTAAAGGGAGAGTGCCATCTTTCTGGATACTAGTGGAAGCAGCTATCTTGACTGTGATGTTCGTGAACTTTTTTTTATAGAATTTTTTGATATTCCTTTGATGATTTGTGGATTACATTAGCACAGAGTTCACTAGAGTTTAGTAACATTAGTGCTTGTCTAATAAGGGGTCTGAAGGCAGCGATGTGATTCAGAAAGCTGCAAAGCTAATCCAGTAAATTGGGGTTTCACCTACCAAGCTATGCAGTGTGGCAAGAGCACATAACCAACACGGCTGGATTAACAGAATTAAAAATGCTGTGACAGGTAAAGCTAGTACTTTCTGGTTTATGAAGGAAAGAGTTCTAAATTAAAGTAACTTTGCAGTTCCTTTTTTCAGCAAACATGGTTTTAATATATTTGCTGTACCACACATGTAATAAAGGTACACTTCTTCCTGAGAGCGGTTTATTACTGGTTTCAGCAAGATGTGGAGAAAAACGGTTTAACAATCCATTTGTGAGCAGCCTTGTTTACCAGGCTGGAGGTCTCATGAGGTAAAGGCAGAGAGAGCGCAGAAGAGACGGGGGGAGAAGAGATGCAGTTAATTAGCTCACTTACTCCCTGATAAACTGCACGGCGTCCTCGTACTTCATCCCACATTCAATCAGCGCTAGAGCAACCAGCACAGGGGCCCTGGAAAAAAAAAAAAAGACAGCACAGAGATTAGTAGAGTATGCATTTCTCAGACTTGATCCTTGGGGCTCCCTGGAAGCACAGACACCAGCAAAAGATTATTAATTGGATTAAAATAAAGTCAGCTGCACATCTTCATGCATCTATTGCAAAAGCTGCCCACAATGCAACGTTGAATAACGAAGCTTCTTCATAACAATCTGGAGTCAGACAAAATTGCATTAACAACCTTCAGGCATTGGAATGCAGTAAAAGGTTAAATTTACTTACATCCATCATCTCAGCTCAGTCAATTTTTCACTAAAAATGTACAGAGGCTGCACTGAAAGCCATCATCCAAATCAGTACACCCTGGGCTCAGGGCCCATTATCCAAAGTTCTCTTCTATCCCACTGCTCGATATTTTCTCATCTGTATCTTGCCATACTGCCAGATTGAACTCTGCAACGTTCCCTCCTATAAACACTCGCAGCCCCTTGTGCCCACGGGCAGTGCCCGCCAGCTCCAGTATAATAAGTGTTGTATGCTAATTAAACAGATCCATGGCACACCAATTATCAATCACAAATACACCAGATGCTGCTTCATTTCTGTTACTGATATTATCTTGCAACTCATCCAAAAAGCACCTTGCATGAAACTACACATACAGATTAAGCAGTTTCCTCTTCCTCTAGTGTGGTCAGACAACCCTTCAAACCCGATTTGCAGAAATGCACAGGGGCCACTGGAGTAAACATGTATATACTCTGCTACTTTAGGTCTCATGCACATGGGCAAGTAAGCCCCTACTACAGCATACAATCCCAGCGTTTTCAGGTGCCTGGGAGGTACGGGTGCAGTGTTCAGCCAGTAGGGAGTAGTTCCAAGAAGTACTCACATTTAGGAACCTATGGGGTTGATTTACTAAAGCTGAAAAGAGCAAAATCTGGTGCCGCTAGTAGCCCAGTATGCTTCTACTTTGCAGGGGAATATTGAGGAAGCAAACCCCATCAGGGTTTACTTCCTCTTTAACATGTCTCACTTTAAAATTGCACACACTCGTGGAATGGCGCCAAACTTTGGTACTTAAAAATCTCCATAGGCAATGCTTTAAACATGTAACCTGTAAAAGGTTTTAGAGTTACAGAGGAGGTCTTGCACCAGAATTGTTGCTCTTGCTCTAGCGCACACAGTGATACCTCAAAATGTGTGGTTTGAACACTGTTTATATATGTGGGCGCGACTTGCGTATGCGTTCGCTTCTGTGCGTGAGCACACAGGGATGGGGCGCTTTAAAACTTTTTTTTTTTTAATTCTTTATTTTACTTTTACACCCTTTACATTTTTTTTTTATCACTTATACTCTTATTACATGGAACATAAACATCCCCTGTAATAGGAATAGTGCGCGATAGGTCCTCTTTATGGAGAAATGTGGGGTCTAGAATACGCCACATCTCTACTTAAAGCGGTTGTCTACCCTTTTTGTTTACTTTTACCTACAGGTAAGCCTAGAATAAGGCTTACCTGTAGGTAAAATGAAGATCTTCTAAACCTGTATGGTTTAGAAGATATTCCCTTTCTAATGTAATAAATCGTTGCGGCGCATGCGCCGTGTATGTTCCGGCGCATGCGCCGTATATGTCTCGGCAAAAGCCGGCATTTGTTCCGGACCCTGCCGGGGAAAACGAGCCCCGCGCGCATGCGCGGGAGTGACGTCTCGCGGCTCCGGCCAGTCACAGCGCCGGAGCCGCGTACCCGGAAGCAAGATCCGGGTGAAGATGTCCACTGCCACGGAGGGGACCAAGCGGCTCGGTCGGATCTTCGTTCAAGGTGAGTATTTCATAATGAGCTAGTATGCGGTGCATACTAGCTCATTATGCTATTATCTTGCAGGTTTTTATTTTTAAAAAAAAAAAAATTTCAGTAGACAACCGCTTTAAGGCTGGAAAATCGGAGATCAAAAAAAAAAAAAAAAAAAAAAAAAAAAAA
>BLSH010333613.1:679357-693954 GCA_018402905.1 Glandirana rugosa | reverse complement strand
ATAGCCCCTGATCGCTGGTCAGTGTTCTGGCGGGGGGGGGGGCGTCCCGAACTAGAAGCGGGGGGAGATCGCTGGACTAATCTTGCATGGTTAGTACAGCGGCTCTCAACCATAGCAGAGTTTTTTTGTTTTTTTTTTTTGGGGCAACCAACTGTAGGGTGTATCAGGCTTAGGGCTCATCTATACTTGTGTCTAAATAATTACTGCATTATGCATTTACCTTTTGACTACTGTCAGAGCAAGAAGTTTTTGCTTATTGCAGAATATATCAGCTGTCCTCCTTTAGGCAGACAAATAATCTGATAGCACTATAAACTGGTCACAAGACATCAGGACCATAAGATACTTGTTCAACCACAACCAACTGTAGTCCTTGTAAGCAGTAATTCATGCAAAGGGATGAAATGTTAGGGTGGGCACAAGGGGGGGGGGGGATTAACAAAGAAGAGTGGTACAAATGTGTGCTCCTACCACTCTAAGGCCTCATACACACGGGCGTTTTTGGGCAGTAGAGGGCGTCGGTGTTTCTAGAAAGCAGGACCAGTGCGTTCTGAGGCTGTAGCGTTTTGGCGTTTGACGCCAATTGGCAAAAGCTCACTAACGCCGTACCGGCGTTAACCGGCGTTTTTAGGTTGAAGAATAGCAGAGGACTGATTTTTTTTTTTTTTTTTTTTATAAACGCCTATGCTCACTAACGCCGATTTTTTTCAAAACGTCGGACCCGAGAGCTGAAACTCCATGCTCTGATTTCTCTGCTGACAACTCACATCCCAAACAGGTCACACTGGACAGGTATCTGCAGCAGTTTTCTACATGGAAAACTACAGGATAGTGTTGGTTAGGGACAGACCTGCGCTAGTTTCTATTTTACTCTGAGCCCCGGGTCACAATGAGGGTCGGTTTGAAATCAGCTGAACTCACACGATTTCAAACCGGCAATGCAGTCAGACTTCGGGGGCGATTTGAGAGATATCTGTGCAGGTTCATGCACAGATGTCTATTCAAATCGCTCCTAACATTGCAAAAAGTAGTACAGGAACTACTTTGGGAATCGGTGCGGCGGCACAAAGATGCCGCACCGATTCGGACGGAGCCAATGTGAACACGAGCTGAATCAGAAACTTGTGGGGCTGTTGCAGATAGACCTGAAACAGGTCTATCTGCTTAATGTGGCACATGCCACTCCAGTTTCCAGCACCATTATAATGGTGCACCAAGCTTAAGCCCTAAACACACGATCATAAAAACGCACGAAAAATATCGCTTTCGAAGTGATCGTACGATAATCTGATCATTAGTACAGAGCTTTCGAGAGCTGATCATGACAGTTCATCCAATATTATCAGATCGGACATGCATGAAAATGTTTTTCGTACGATGCCAGATCATACAATTTCCATTTAATCAGTACACTTGTCGCTCGAAAATGCAATACAAATGCACTACAACACAATTCACTTCAGAATTTGTATTCTGTTATACATGAATTTGTGACTTTAGTAAACTCTTTAGTTTCCTAAAGAGTTTACTAAAGCCACGATGTCAAGGCTCCTGAAATTTCCAGGCATTGTTGGAGCTCCCTCTTCTCCCCTGCTGCAGCTGCCACTCACTGACACAGGTGGTCACGTGACCAGACTAAAAATAGGTAAGCATACACATCTTTTTCGCATTGTTATTAAAGTAGCGTTCCAGCCACATACTATGTGCAAATGTAGTCACAGAAACCTCAAGCTGCTTGGATATGGTCGTATAACCTTTATCTTTAACAAGTTGGTCTACAATTTTGTCTTGTCCTCAGGCAACTCTCTCACTTTATGTTCTGTGTTGTACACATGATTATACCAAACCGCAGAGGGACTACTTTTCTCCATGACTGATTGATTACAAGACAAAAAATGTGTAATATTAATTGCAGGAAAAAAAAGTTGGTTTAATAAATCACCATGACCCAAATATGTATCTTTTACAGGAGTACCAACAACTCTGTCCAGGCCATTTTAGAATATCTTTCTAGAATAACCAATAAATTATCTCTTTTCGTTGCTTTACTCTAACATAGCAAAGGCATGCCTATATACATGAGAATTGATTTTAATTTAATTACTTTTCAGGAGGAATGAAGCATTGTTTTAATGCATCAAAAGGGAACCAAGACATTTACTCATGTCTGAATCCTTTGATTTTTTTTTTTTTTTTTTTTTTTTTTTTTTTAAGCAAAGCTGGAATTACTGCATGCAATTTTTAACTTTTTACTAGATCTTGCACGTGGTTCAAAGTATTAATAAAGATGTAATATGTAACAATGCATTATTGGACGTACTGTCATAGCATGCTCTGGAGGGACACTGTACAAAGTTAAAAATGGAGTTGCATCAATACTTTTGTATCCCAATATTATTTTCTTCTCTCCCCTGAAGATGTCCGCTATACAGACGAAACTTGCGTAGGGCGAGGCCAGTGGTTCATGAGGTTATACACCTGCTGATGTTCTTAGACTAGGAGGTGCTTTTATATTTGTGAGTATATCCACAGTACCTTGAAAAATGATTCATACTCTTTGAAATTTTGCACATTTTGTAACGTTACAACCAAAATCGCAAATGTATTTTATTGGAATTTTATGTGATAGACTAACAAAGTGGCACGTAATTGTGAAGTGGAAGGAAAATGATAAATGGTTTTCAAATTTGTTTACAAATAAAATATCTGAAAAGTGTGGCGTGCATTTGTATTCAGCCCCCCCCTTACTGTGAAATCCCTAACTAAAATCTAGTAGAACCAATTGCCTTCAGAAGTCACCTAATTAGTAAATAGAGTGCACCTGTGTATAATTTAATCTCAGTATAAATACAGCTGTTTTGTGAAGCTCTCAGAGGTTTGTTAGAGGAACTTTGAACAATTAGCATCATGAAGGCCAAGGAAAACACCAGACAGGTCAGGGTAAAGTTGTGGAGAAGTTTAAAGCAGGGTTAGGTTATAAAAAAAATATCCCAAACTTTGAACATCTCATGGAGCACCGTTTAATCCATCATCCAAAAATGGAAAGAGTATGGCACAACTTTAAACCTACCAAGACATGGCAGTCCACCTAAACTGACAGGCCAGGCAAGGAGAGCATTAAAGCAAAAAAGAAGCCAAGAGGCCCATGGTAACTCTGGAGCAGCTGCAGAGATCCACAGCTCAGGTGGGACAATCTGTCCACAGGACAACTATTAGTTGTGCTCTCCACAAATCTGGCCTTTATGGAAGAGAGTGGCAAGAAGAAAGCAATTGTTGAAAGAAAGCCATAAGAAGCCCCGTTTGCAGTTTGCGCAAAGCCAGTGGGGGACACAGCAAACATGTGGAAGAAGGTGCTCTGGTCAGGGGAGACCAAAATTTTACTTTTTGGCCTAAATGCAAAACGCTATGTGTGACAAACTACTAACACTGCACATCACCCTCAACACACCATCCCCACTGTGAAACATGGTGGTGGCAGCATCATGTTGTGAGGATGCTTTTCCTCAGCAGGGACAGGGAAGTTGGTCAGAGTTGATGGGAAGATGGATGGAGCCAAATACAGGGCAATCTTAGAAGAAAACCTGTTAGGTCTACAAAAGACATGAGACTGGGACGGAGGTTCCCCTTCCAGCAGGACAACGACCCTAAATATACAGCAAGAGCTACAATGGAATGGTTAAGATCAAAGCATATTCATGTGTTAGGATGGCCCAGTCAAATTCAAGACCTAAATCCAATTGGGAATCTGTGGCAAGACTTGAAAATAGCTGTGCACAGATGCTCTCCATCTAATCTGCTTGAGTTATTTTGCAAAGAAGAATGGGCAAAAATGTCAAAAGTGTGCAAAGCTGGTAGAGACAAACCCAAAAAGACTTGCAGCTGTAATTGCAGAGAAAGGTGGTTCTACAAAGCATTGAATCAGGGGGGCTAAATATTAGGGAAACACCGAAATTTCGGTCGCCGAAAATTACTGTCCGAAAACGGTTTTTGGCATCGGCCAAAACAGAAACTGAAAGGGGGCATGGTCAGCCCCAGGTGCCGTCCATTGCGGGGTGTCCTGTGTTATGGAGATGAGCAGTTTCAGATAGCTCTAGCCACGCTGTGTGCGAAACTCCTGTATTAACTGCATGCAAAGAGACCTGTCAAAACTTCAGTGATGTCGGGGATGGGCGGGATCAAAAAGCTATGAAACACCAGCCAACAGGGGCTGGGTGGGTGTCTGATAGCTGTTCGGTCCGCCCACCCCCAACATCACTGTGAAGTTTTGACAGGTCTCTTTGCATGCAGTTAATACAGGAGAGTTTCACCCACATAGTGGCTTGTAAGAGTCACTCTGTGCAAAACTCTCCTGTATTAACTACATGCAGAGAGAAGCTGTCACAATTCGGCTGTGATGTCGGGGTGGGCGAGACCAAACAGCTATCAAACACCCGCCAATGGCATAGCGGCTGGGCGGGTGTTTGATAGCTGTTCGGTCCCGCCCACCCCCAACATCACAGCTTCTCTCTGCATGCAGTTAATACAGAGAGTTACATGCAGAGTGGCTCTTACAAGCCTTGCTATCTGAGCAATCTGAAACTCCTCATCTCCTCTATCAGTGCCACCTGTCAGTGCTGCCTATCAGTGCCAAATCATGCCGCCTATCAGTGCCACCCATCAGTGCCCAGGCACAAGTAGGCTGCATATGACAAATGTATATAAAAATTATTTTTTTAAAAACTGTCATTTTCGGCCTTCAGCTTTGTGCATTTTCGGTACCAAGATTTCCATTCGGTGTACCACTACCGAATACAACTGCAAGACACACTTTACATACTTGTAAAAAAAATTTGAACACAATTTATCATTTTCCTTCCACTTCACAATTATGTGCCACTTTGTGTCTATCACATAAAATACATTTACGTTTCTGGTTGTAACATGACAAAATGTGGAAAATTTCAAGGGGTATGAAAATTTTTTCAAGGCACTGTACTTTGAATAAAGCATGATTTTAAGCAATACTGCTCTATGATCCTTTGCACTTTCCTCCATTTATCCCTATTTTGAGGAGAGGTCTTTGGATAACCAGTGGAGGACCCTGGAGACTGGAGTTTGGGGTATTTCATTTGGTAGCCCTTGATTGGATGGTTTTCACGCTGTTGATCTTACAATTTGGAGATCATAACCATTTGGTAAGGGAACCAGGACATTTGATTTCATGGTTGTTTGGGACTTTTGCACGTGGATTTTCACTAAAAGTGGACTTGAATCGTTGTTTTTTAAAGCTTACTCTTATGTACAAGTTTTAAATTATATGTTCTGCGATGGACACTTTACCACATATTTTGATGTATATTGTGTATGAAGCCTTTTATTATGAGTTTTGATTATATTTTACCTATTACTGATATATTAGTTTTACGCACTGTCAGAATTTATGCTAATGCTTTTGTAATGCTACATGAACTGCTGATCCCATAGTAAACAGGATGTAATTTAATGAAACTGGAGCTTTGGGGGCACTTGAGTATCCAAGGGGCAGAAGGATGAACTAAGAGAACAAGTGCAATAAAATCAAGTCAAGGACGGAAGACATGAAGGCCATGTAGCAGCCAGGGGAAGTGTAAAAAGAGATAGATTAATATATATAATATGAATATATATATATATATATATACACACTATACACACACGCACGAGTACGCTGGTTAAGGAGCGGGATCTGGGTCCAGATTCCGATAAGCCCTCGGAAGCAGACCCAAACAACCACAGCCCAGGGTTGTCGTCAGGAAGAGGTCCTTGTCCCCATCAGAGCACCCCCCCACGCTGAGGGCATGTGCTAGGTTGCATGCTTGGATAAGGGTCTGGTATGGATTTTGGGGGGGGGGGGGGGCCCATGCCGCTATTATTTCAATAGCCGAGTGCCGGCAATTGTAATCGAGACTCATTTTTAAATGGGATTTGACTAGTTTTATTTTTTTTTTTTCTCTTTAGAATGGCATTTTTGCTGCAGCATGTTATATGCATGCTACAGATGTTCCACTTTGCAGGCACATTATTGGGGCTCTCCATGCGCTATATTTAAAAGGAATTTCTCATTTTTGTTACACTTTAAGCATAATTAAAATCACTGCTCCTGCAAAAACAATAGTTTTTAAACATTTTTTTATTGATAAATGTCTCACAGGGCAGTACCCGGGCCCCCATACCCCCTTTATGGCAAATTACTTGCATATAAGCCTTCAAAATGGGCACTTGATTTTTCCTGTTTGGCTCCCGTAGACTTCAATGGGGTTCGCCATTTGGGTTAGAACACCCAAAAGGCCTGAAAGTGCTGTGAGGCATTAACATTTTGGTAAAGATGGGCAGAACACCCACCTGTTCGGGAGTTCTGCTGCAAACCGAACAGGGGAGTGTTCTGCCCATCCTAACCAAAACGCTAATGCCCTGCAGCACTTTTAGGCCTTTTGGATGTCTACAAAAGGTGAGGTTTCTGCTTGTAAAAAAACATGCATAAAACATATGTTAAAAGTGCATATAATCTTATGGGAAGATTGTTAAAATGGCAACAAAATGGAAAATATCACATTTTCCAGAGGACAACCCCTTCAAGCTTTACTGCAGCTCATACACACTATAAACCTCTTATTCTTAATAGCAACAATATACAGCTTACCTCTGTGAATTTGTTGAGGGTGGCATTTGTTGGATTGTGAGTAATAAGAAAACGCATACACTCATAAGATATTTCCACTGGAGCAGGACGGTTCATTGTGATAACTTTAAAAAAATAAGGTTTATTTATTTAAAAAAAAAAAAAAAAAAAATCCTGAAAAAATTCACAGCAGAAAATATTAAAAAAATTCTACAAAGAAAAATATATTTATATATTTGCAGGTGGAAAAAGGTTACTCTGTTATTGCAAAGTCCCAATTGAGAGATGTTAGTTTTGTGAGCACTTTTTGTGGGATGCAGTGGAGCATCCAAGAGATATCCCTCACATTACTTCTAGGAGGGGGAAGAGAGCTTAAAACGAAAAAAAAAAAAATGCGCGTATATAATGACCAATGGTCTCTACAGCAATGAGGCACTCATTAAAGGAGAAGATTTCCCCCGTACGATTCTTCCCTTCACAAAAGGAAAAAATAAAAAGTAGTGAAAAATATGCGGCTGTGAGGTGAAATAATAAGTTAGAACGCCCATATGCTTTTCTGCGGCTGGCGAGAGTGAGTGCAGGTCATGGATGGGAGGGCTCAGGTGGGTCACCAAGAGGCCTCTCTGCTCACTTGTCTGCACCAACGCTGTGCTGAGCCTGGCAGTATTCTGTGCTTATGCGCCGAATCGCCATAAATGTGCGACGTATATTCCAAGAGGAACCCTGAAAGACAAAAAAAAAAAAAAATACATACCATTAAACAAATTTAAAAATATCTTGTAGCATATTTGATATGCAAAATAAATCACTACAGCTTTTTATATATTTTATTTATGGCAGTGCGGTTCCTGACATAAATGAAAGTCATTATAGCTTCACCTCTGTTGAGACAAAATTCTCAGCACTTTTCCAGCTGAACTGGAAAACCCCATATTTGCATGAGCATGTGTGAACCGCCTGCTGTTTCCAAGTTAACAGGAAGGGAGCAGTGATTATACTTTATATACAATGCCACCAGTACTGCAAAACCACCATACAGAAACAATCACTGATTATTATACAGTTCACCTGATGAGTATATAACCAGAGACACTCATGTTGCCCTCAATACAAGCATACCGACCACTGAGATATGAAACAGGCATCAATTTTCATCTGCTTCTGTGCAGGAAGTGAAATCTACTGAGCAAACAAGGCAAATTCCTCATTTGTACACACAAAAACGGAATTGTTCCTCTAGCATAGTAACAGAAGTTTCATTAATCGGCTTACACTTGCTGTATTCTAGTAACTGTATGATTAATACCTGCAATTCTAGAACCCAGTAGATTTATTCCTTTTTTCTTTATTCACTTTACAGGCCTTTATATATTTTTTCTTTGTCTTTACAGTGGCAGTTACAGGAGTAGAAACAAAGCATACAACACTGACAGGGGTGCATACAACGGTCGGCTTAAAATCATGAGATTAAGGCTCCATGCACACTGAAGCTGATGAACGACCGTTTATGGGCGTTTTCTTTAACAGCCCATAAATGCCCCTCTAGGTTATCCTATGTGTCCATGTACACACAAACGTTAATTGTCGTTTAACAGCAGTAGTGTTTATGGGCTGTTATCTGAACGCCCTGAATTGGTGTTCAAGAGCAGTTCATCTGACCACAAAAACCGCTGGACGCTGATAAACGCTCATTTATCGCCCGTTTATCGGCGTTCGTTTTTTGTGGTCAATGAAAGCTAATGAAGTGAAAAAAAAAAAAACACCTCAAAAATGCAGACACCGATAGATGCATAAAAACGCTGCTTACAAAACACTGCTAAAAGCACATTTCTAAGCAGTGTCTCGTTCTACATAATCCAACATCCAGAGAGCATCCAGTGAGCATGGAGTCTTAAAGCAGAACTAAACCTTCCTATACTTTTACAGTAAAGGAAGTTTCCATTTGCCTCGGTTTGATCTGCAGTAGCCAAATTGATGGACTTCAGTCCACTTCAGCACCGTTCATTCATTGCAGGAATGAATGTTCCTGCTTGCAATTCTGAAGGCAATTTGCACACATTTCTGCATGTTGTGCATAGGGCAGCCCATTCACTTCAATGGGCTGCCTATGTAAGTTTGTCGCCCAAAAGAAACTCCTGATCCTTTTTGGGCGACCAGCTTAGCACGATTTTTAAAACGTATGCCTTGTCACGTGATTCCATCGCACATAAATTGTTGCAGACACACACACAGTGTATTTTGCCGTGATTTGGAGGATGCCAGCTCCAGCGAGGATCCTCACATGAGTCGGACCACTTGAGCAGAGGTAAGCATTCCTCCCTTCAGTTCCACTTTAATTTGTTACTTAAAATGTAACTACATGTCCATCTAAAACACAAGCTGTGTCTAGGGATTTAGGGCCCTTTCACATGGGTGGACCAATCGGACCCACCTGTCAGTTTTTCCATTGACACCTGCCGACATCCAATCTGCTAAAAACAGATGGATGAGGTTCTGTTCCCCATT
Source organism: Glandirana rugosa (assembly GCA_018402905.1). Classification (NCBI taxonomy): domain Eukaryota; kingdom Metazoa; phylum Chordata; class Amphibia; order Anura; family Ranidae; genus Glandirana; species Glandirana rugosa. The sequence continues at coordinate 684,812 of BLSH010333613.1, read as the reverse complement.
CGTCTGGCAGATCAGATGGCAGTTGAGTGTAAACAGACAAAGGGTCCGTTTACATCTGACCGCCCAGAGAGGAGAACGGACTATGTCTGTCACAGACCTGTCGTCCGCCTGCTCAGCAGGGACCAGCAGACAGATTGCCCACTGAGCAGGTGGACTCCAATGGAGCCCAGCCCACCCAGTGTGTAAGGGGCCTTACACTAAGGCTACTTTCACACAGAGGCGCTTTACAGAGTACAGTGCACCTGTAAAGAGTCTCAAAAATCCCCCCAAACCACACCAATGTGAAAGCCCGAGTACTTTCACAGTGGGGCAGTGCTCTTGCGGGACGTTACAAAAAGTTCTGCAAGTAGTATCTTTGGGGCAGTGAGTGGCGATACACCACTTCACCACCCCTGCCCATTGAAAACAATGGGCAGCGCTTCCGAGGTGGCTGCACACCGCCTCGGTAGTGCGGCGCGCCAACACTTTTAACCCCGTTTTAACCCCTTGTGTGTGGGGGGGTTAAAAGGATAAAAGCACCGCAATCACACCTGCATAGCGGCGCTATAATAGCGGTAAATCCCCACTGAAACTAGCAGGGCCTCCGTGTGAAAGTACTCTTATGTACAGGCTATACCCTCGTACAGCCATTAATTAATAGCCAGCTGTATGAGCGAGTCGTGCCTCAGTGGCAAAGTTATAAGGCTCCAAAGGCAAAAAAAAAAAACGGAAAAAAATAAAAGTGGCTCTACTGGCAGGGTCAACAAATAAGACTGTTAAATGGAAGACTAAAAGAAAATAAATAAAAACAGCAGTGTTAATTCTGACAGACAGCATCATATACAGTACGTCATTTTAGAAACTTCCCATAAGTCCACCTTGATTTTTGCTCATCATCTAATAGCAAGGCAAATAAGTTTTGGTCAGCTGTTAAATAAGTTTCCTAACTTTCCCTATGCCTCGCTAACAAATGTGAACAGCTATATTTAAAAGAGACAAAAATACCATTTATGCAAGGATAGGATAGCCTGGTGACAGAAATAGTGATGACAAGGAAGGCTAAATGTCACTCAAAAATGGGCTATCCTTTTATCAAGACCGACCACAAGAGGTTTTCACACCAACTGAAAAGGAACCCAATAGAACTCTTAGCAAATATCTAGACAGAAGAGATAAGGCTCACCAAAAGAATCTGCAGGGAAAAGATACAAAAGATACAAAAAGGTAGTAGCATTTCTCAGAAGTACATGTGGTGGAGGATTTAGTATCAGTAGTGATAAGTGGAATTACTAGAATATTTAATGGGTCAATGTTTGACTAGGAGGTTAATGATTACAGGGTGGTGTAAAGACCGCCTACAGCTAAGGCTCCACTAGCTTGGCCAAGCTTCACGCTGTCAGCCATGGCTCACTAAACAAACCACCCCTATCCTTTCTTCTGTCAATGAACTGCTGAGGTTAATGAGATCACTGAATTACACACTTGTACCCAGAAGGGCAAGCCCTAAAGAAAATCTAAAGGCCAGACGTAAAAGGTTAATCTCTCCAAGGTAACTAAAGAGTATCAACACAGCAGCTTGCTGCCAAGATAATACATCTTGTACAAATCTGAATGGGCATTCAGCCTGATACTGGAAAATAAGGTAGACGGGATCAGTGCAACAGAACATACTACTGGGATGTAAGAGCAAATTAATAGCAATACGGTTTTTTTTTTGTACACCATATCAATGCAGCAGTAGTGATAGCAACTCACAAACTATGAACTAGCTTTGTGTGGCAAAGATACCCAATGTTGGCTGTGCAAAGTGCACGACTACAAAGGTTTTTTTTTTTAAATTGCAAAATAATTACATTTTGCAACTGAGGAATATAGATCAATACTAGTAAACTTTTCAAAGCAATGCCACAAGTAAAAGAAAGTCATATTTAAAAATCAGCTCAAACAATTCAAATCCATAAACTGCTATTGTTATGCAAAACCACTGTGTTTGCGAAATTTGAAAGCCTTTTTCATTTACCTTGATTGCAGTTTAAATAATTTTCCCATGATCCGTTACAGCCAGGTCTGGCTATGAGAGTGCCGCGAGGCTGGACTTGCCAATTATGCTCTGCTGTGCAGTATTCGCTCTTCAAAAGCGCCTCTCCATACACAATAACTACCTGTAATCTGCACTGGGGTGAAGGAGGGGAATAAGGAACGGCTTTATAAAACAATAGGGGTGTGCATAATTACACTGACGAAAACTTGTGAGTGGTGGAACTGAGAATCCCTGGCATGAAGATTTACAAAGTTGGCATTTGGTGCTTCCAGAACACCAGCTTACCAATCACTAGAGGACAGCCCTAGGCAGGTATTAAATATTTCCTGTACATACCTGCAATGCTAAACTACTAACTGGAGTGCCCCTTTACATTTTTACAGTTTGGTTATTTAGTAGTCTGATTAATTATTAGGATTAAGTACAAAGAAACCAAAAATAAATAAAATGTCCTTTAGATTGAAGCTGCAAATATACCTGTTAGAAGATATTGAAGACAATTCTGCCATTTGAACGCTGCACATCAAGTGCCCAGTAATGTTTTTAGCCACTTGTAATAGAAAATCGTTAACTTTAAGCTATATAAAATGTATCAGTTTGAATTTCTATGTAGTGTTTTAGTCATACAGCCTTTTAAGAGATGCAAAGATAACGAACATGCTGTTGAAAGGTTTTTCTGAAACCTGGAAGCCAGGCACCACACATTCAGGTTTATCCCATCAGAGAAAGATAAAGGATTTATTACATTACTATACTGTAGCTCTAAGCCATGGAATGGTATGTATTACAGAACAACCTTATAAAGACAAACACTCTGAAATTGCTCTACTAGACCAATACAAGAGTGATTTTCTTTGTTTATTATGGGATTGATGTATGAAAACTGGAGTGCGCAAAATCTAGTAGCCAATCAGCCTCTAACTTCAGTGTGTTCAATTAAAGGGATTGTAAACAATCACCTTGTAAAAACAACCCATTCTGTTCAAAAATAGAAACGAAGGGCAAAACATTTGAATATAGACAAAAAAAAAAATATAAAACCACACACATTTCCCCCCCCCCCTTTTTTTTTTATAAGTGATCATTCCCTCTGTTCTCAGCTGCATAAATGGGGGGGGGGGGGGAGCAGCTGAGCTTCCCAGTGAATGACTGTGCAGCAGGGGCATGTAAGAACAAGTCTGATCATTGCTCAGTGTGGTCAGTTTTTTTATAGGAAAGCAAGTGGACTAGCAAGAACACCAGGGATTTCTATAAAAGTAGTAATACAAAGAGCAGGATACTTTCTCATACAAGTACACGGTACAGCAGGCACATAACAGGAACATGAAGTGTTGGGGTAACAAACGATTTAAGCCTCCATACACACGGGTGTACTTAAAAAAACAAAAAAAAAAAACAAACAAGCTTAACGTTGGGCCCGACAAAAACATGATTTTGTTGGCGTTTTGCATTGGCGTTAATGTGTCAATAGGTGTTTAAAAAAAAAAAAAAAAAAAACATTCCTCTGCTATTTTTTGACCTGAAACTGGCGACGCTAAAAATGCCGGTAAATGTCGCTACGGCATTAATTGCCGGCGTTTTGCCGGCTCAGCGTCAAAAACGCCATAACGTTACAGCCTTGGAATGCGCTGACTGTGGGTTCTGCCTTCAGCTCACTAACGCCAACACCATCTACAGCTCAAAAACGTCGGCGTTTTTATCGAGCCATTGAATAACACGGAGAGCTGCAAAAAACACTAAAAAATGCGGCAGTAAAAAACGTCCGTGTTTATGGGGCCTAAGAAGAAAAAAAAAAAAAGAAAAAAAAAAAAAACACTGGAATCTGGTGGCTAGGTAGACCTGCACCAGATTTTGCACACTCCCATTTTGGTAAATTAACTCTAGAGTCATGACACTAAGCAATATCCTTATTTTCCACAAACAATCCATACACATCCATTACTTAAAGCGGAGTTCCACCCTATTAAAAAGTCAGCAGCTACAAAAAGTGTAGATGCTGACTTTTAATAATCAGACACTCATCTGCCCCCAGGTCCAGCGATGCAGCCACCCACAGCGTTGCTCTTCTCCCCCCGTATGGCGCCGGCATTACAAGCGTGGGCACCGGGCTTTGGCTTCAACTTCCTACTGTTTCCGCGGCACCAGGAGAGGAAGTGGAACTGGGACCCTGTGGAAACAGGGCGCCCCCCCCCCCCAAAAAAAAATGAAATGCCAATTGCGGCATGTCAGGGGGTCACCTTCCCTTATAGCGGAAGTTCCACTTTTGGGTGGAACTCAGCTTACTGCCACTATATACCTTTCTGGATGATCTGTATACCCTGGTTTCCTGATAAGTTTGTCCATAGCGTGTGTTCAAATAGGAGATTTCCACTACAGCCTGTATACACGCCCACATGTGTGATATCAATATCATGTGACCTAAACAGTTAAACTGAAACAGGAAATGTTCTATCCAGCACAAGAGACCAAGCTGAGCATGTGCAGCTTTACCACCCTGCTGTGTATTATATGGACTTGCCCAGATTGACAGTGCAGGAGGGGGAAGACTTATGCATACGAGATAAAAACAGACTTTACACAATGCTGAGGATTAACCCCTTAAGCTCCACAGTGAGTATAATAAGCATGCTATGCTGCATATACAGACTTTACTGTTGTGGGTTTAGTAACACTTTAATGGTCATGTAATCTATTTTTCATGAAATGGTTTCACAGGGTTTTTTTTGCCTCCTTGTAACTCCTCTGAGCTCCCTGACCTCTCCTTCTCCCCTCACTTCTGCCTGGACAAGCGATGCACTTTAGTTGTGTTGATGGACACTGCTCTATGCACACTAAACATCCCATAGTACATGGTCTACAGTCCACCTCGGGAGCAAGCAGGGGAGGGTGGCTACAGTATGTACCTACATACACGTGAAACCATAGAAGAAAACCTCTAAAAGAACCCAGATCACAGGAGTAAAAAGGAATTTGGAGGTGGACGAGCGCTGCAGAAGAGACTTTTTTGGAGTAAAGAATATATACTTTACATTAATTATTTTTATAAATCAGAGTTTAGTGTCACTTTAATGGCCTGTTCACACAAGCAGTTGTACTAGAACACAGCCACTGGTGTGCTATAGGATGTCAGCAGTGCATTGCACCGTTTATTCTGGGTGGATTTTTTTCATTTTTTTTTTTTTTTTTTTTAAAGCTTCATTAAAATGTCACAGTGTTTACTGCCTGCAGTGCACTGTGAGGGGGTGATTGTGTCACACTGCAAAGCACAAAAAAAACAAAAAAACAAAAAAACAAAAAAACCGTAACAGCACACACAAAAAAAAAAAAAAAACAAAAAAACAAAAAAACAAAAAAAACACGAAACGTCACACTGTGTTAGTGGGGGAGTGTCACGTGACGTCCGTCATTTGTGACACTGTAAAATTACTTCGAAAT
>BLSH010333613.1:653645-664855 GCA_018402905.1 Glandirana rugosa | reverse complement strand
ATAATGTTAAATAAAAAAAAAAAAAAAAATTGGCGAACGGCTGCAGACTAGCCGTTAACTGCCGCTGTCTCACCGAGACATTGCGCTTTGCGGCAGTATGCTACCGCCGGCGCTATGTCTCGGTTACACTCGCGCACGCGAGTGACACAAGCCCCCCCGGTCCCTCGCCCACGCCGCCGAAGCTAACGACGGCCGGTGGACGCTAGGGGGGGGGGGGCCTCACTTCCTCGCCTCCAGGCACGTACATTTGTGCATGGAGACGAGACACACTCCCCCTTCCCGACGCGTGTTCTAACTGTATGGGGGCTTGCCTAGCTGGGGAAGGGAAGTGGTCACAGCCTTCACGTACAGGAAGGCTGTGATCACAGCCCTTCCCCCTCACACAGAGCAGAGGTACGTGTTTACATGCACGGACCTCCGCTCCTTCACTCCGGGGGGGGGGGGATCGCAGGTGGCCGGCAGCAATCGAAGCCGCCGCACCCGCTCCCTGGCCCCCCCGAACACAGTGAGCGCACGCGCTCACATTGGCTCTGTATCGCGGCCGCCATCGTATGACGGCGTTTCGCGTTACAGAGCCACTCTGTCGCCGTCAATTGCCGATCAGACGTCGGCAAGCGGTTAAAAAAAAAAAAAAAAATAAATTGTAATAGAGAATTACTTAGAACCTCCAAAAATGTTATATTTTGTTAACAGAGACCCTAGAGAATAAAATGGCAGTTGTTGCAATATTTTTTATGTCACACTATTTGCGCAGAGGTCTTTCAAACACAATTTTTTTGGGAAAAAATACACTAATGAATTTAAAAAGAAACTAAACAGTAAAGTTAACCCAATCTTTTGTTTGTATAATGTGAAAGATGTTATGTTGCGAGAATCATGACCTTTATCCTAAGCAAAAAAAAAAAAAAAAGTGATTCTTTAGCTAGACGGCTAATGGGTTGTAGAGCTGCATGATCAATAGTTTAAAAAAAAAAAAAAAAAAAAAAAAAATAGTTTAAAAAAAAAAAAAAAAAAAAAAAACACGATCTCGATTCAACTCCCCTGCCTTTCTCTGTTCGAGACTTCCTGGATTCTATAGGACAAGTGCAGAGCCATTCCAGTGTACTGGCCAAATAGAAAACCCAGCAGTATAGCAAACCCGTGTCACGGTTTCTTTAAAGCATCATAATGTCGTAATCGTCAAGAATTTGTGTTGCTCCTAAGCAATAAGTGCTTTTGAAAACCAGCGGCAACAGACAATAGTCCGGTGCACGGTATATGAGCAGAGGTTTATACTCCGCTCATATACAAACCAACAAAATGTCTGCCTCCTAGGCGGGGACAACTTTGACCCCGTTTGCTGCTGTGTTCCTAACATAGCAACAACTACCGGTAACGGACTGTAGTCAGTAACCGTTTTTTTTTCTAGCAACAGAAATTCTGGCTAATTACGAAGTTATTATGCTTTAAAAAAAACGGAAGTGACGCGGGTTTGCTATTCTGCAGGTTGGCTATATGGGCAGAGCACCGGGCAGTCTACCAGTTTCAAAACATTCCGGGCAGTCGGCCAAGTTTCAAAACATTCTTCAATGTTAACTATAAACATTGCAAAATTCTGTTCTAGATCAAAGGAAGTCTGTAAAATTAGGTCAGTTTAGCCACTTAAAACACTAAACCTTTTTCTGGCACTTATCGATTTCAAGTTAAAATAATTTTTTTTGCTAGATAACTTAGAACCCCCAATCATTACAAATGTATTTTAGAAGAGACCCTAGAGAATAAAATGGTGATCGTTGCAATATTTTATGCCACACGTTTTTTTTGGGGAAAAATGACACTTTCAAAAAAAAAAAAAAAAAAAAAAACACAACAACCACACACACACACACACACACTAAACCGTGAAGTTAGCCCAATTTTTTTTTTTTATAATATGAAAGATGATGATTTTACGCCACGAGAATTGTGATCTTTATTCTAAGAAAAAAAAAAAGTTGATTTTCATTTTGGCCAGAATCGTGCAGCTCTAATGGGTTGTTACCAACATGTGGTGAAAATTTCAATAGCACCTTTAGAAAACATTTACGTAGAAAAACGGTGATGTGTTCAATACCTATTTCACCTGCTGTATGACAGTCTGTCACTAGCATTACCAGTCTTTATTTTTCAATACACACCCCCCCTCCCCCAATATCCAATTGTCTTGTGAGCCAGCCAGGAAGTCTTTTTTTTTTTTTTTTTTTAAACCTTTCCTTAAATTGGTTCCAAAGGCTGAAGGTTTTTTACTCATGCATAGAATGGAGTATACAGCTCCCCTATCAGACCCCCTTCTCCTACCTGAGCCCGATCCAGCGATGTGCATGAGAGCAGAAGCTCTTCCGAGTCTCTCCCACCTCATTGACTGAGACACAGCAACAATGACAGCCAGGGAGGAGGGAGTGGGGGCGGGGCCAAGCCGTGCTCTGTTTGCCTCAGACAAAGAGGCGGCTTAAGAGCAAGCACACACAAGTGCCCCCAGAGAGCAAGCAGCTTGCTATGGGGGCACTCAGCAGAGGGGAGGGGCCAGTGGAGGACCTGAAAAGGAGAGGATCGGGGCGGCTTTGTGCAAACCTACAGAGCGGGTAAGTATAACAATTTTTTTTTAAATCTGGAGGTTTACAAATGCTTTAAACAGACCAAGCTGTCGAGCAAAGGTGGCAGGTAAAGGCTTGAGACAAACCATTCACCACTGACTGGGGTGCTTACAATGATCAGCTTTTCTTCATTTATGTAAAATCTTCACTCCAAAAAATATATTGTTGTAACTGCTTGATAAGTGTTAGCCAAGTACAGCTTTAAATTGTTAGTCATGTATGTAAAGTCCATCTACATTTACTAGTCCATCTAACACTTCTCTCCCCACTGATAAGCAAAACTCCTGTCCAAAGGTGGCTATGTTGCTCCTCCGCAGATACAGTGTGGGGGGGCAAATGTAGCCCAAGGCTGGCCATAGACCGTGCAAGGAAAAAATGTGCACAATTCACCCATCAACAGACAGTGTTGACAGGGGAAACCTTCCTGTCAAGCAATTGTCTTCTCCCAGCAGGGGGGCGGGGGAAACAGTCCCTGCCAGGAGAAGACCGTGATTATTGCTAGCGGCTATAGCAGCCGCTTGCAATATTCGCAAGCAAATCCAGCAGGCTGGTTGTACCCAAGTTGATCGATCAACTTTTACACTCAGCCTGCCCATTAATGGTTCGAATCTCTAGCGATTCCTGCTGAACTGGCCGGGATTCGAACAGTCTATGGCCAGACAGGAGGTGTGTTATTGGCCAATCGTCGAACGAAAAAAAAAAAAAAAAAGAAAAAAGAAAAAAAGAAGGAATAATTTCTTAGGGGACAAAGAAAATGTGAACGCAGCCACCACATCAAACAATTGGCAAGACTATTAAATGTTTTTGGTAGGTTTAATTAACTGCTCATTTAGGTCTAAGGGAAGCAGTTAATGGATCCCCTGCTCCTCTGGCTGGGCACTCCTCCATGTTCATGCAGTGGACTGTTGCTCAGCATTCTTATGCCCCCCGTGTGTCTTGATGACATCAGAGGACAGGTCTAGCAGCATAGAGCAGTGTGCAGGAGCAGAGTATTGGGTAAGAAAAAGTACTTTACCATGTCCCCTAGACATAAACAGTCAATTAACCGACTTGCAAAAGGTTGATTTTTGAGGTTTCACTAGAAGAACTGTCATAAAGGGCTGTCATATAAATTTTAGCTGATCACACAGGTTACAAATTGGATTGCATATTCTAGTTTCGATCAGGGATGAATTGGGTTCAGCCCAAACCCATAGGAAGCTGTCCCATGATCGCTTCACCAGCCCAAGCAGCGGCATTCAAAGCATTTACCATCTGCATGTACACAAAGGGACAGGGATGCATGTGCCATCTGACCTAATCCTTGATCCACTACCTGTATCTGGTTGGATATAAATTGAATTCAGATTAGGTAGGTCTTCGCTATTAGATTTGGTACTTCTGAAAAGGACCTTGTACAGTCAGTTTAACATGTATGGAAAGCTTTATACTGCCAACTGATCTGGTGACACCATCCTCTAATATATAAATTTAGACCTTGCACACCGCATTCAGTTTGTTTCAAGACATTGACTATTATCCTCGGAAAGCAAGGAAGCCATCGTTTCCATGGTGAAGATTTTTAGTATATTCATAATATAAAATGAAAAATGATTCTAGACTGCTTACTCACAGATGAATTTCAGGAAGGACATGAATTTTTAACGCAGTGACTAAGGTAAGTCAACGCAGAGCTGAACATGAAATGCACTTCTCGTAAAACGAGAAGAAGTATTTGCTCTTCCGTCACCAGAGCAATGTACAGCACGCATACCAAGCATGTTGTCTTGCTTTTAGGAAGGAAAAGAAATTCTTGTAACAGAGCTTTTAGGTAGAGGGTATCAACCTTACATTATGCGTCAGCCAATGTTTTGTATTACGTATGTCAGCTAATAAACACTCCAGAAACCGTTTCTATCGCATCACCAGCTTTTAGAAAGGTCTTTCGTCTCATTTTCCGAGAACGGCTGTCTGTCTCTACATGTCACAGCAGCCTAGCCATGCACAGATTCTGAACAGCAACACAAAGGTATGCTACACATGAGATCTCTATGTTCTCTATGTGAATATTTAAGAAAAAAAAAAAAAAAAAAAAAAAAAAAAAAAAATCACCACCCCACCTCTCCACCTTGTCAAATCAGGGGACTCTTTGCATTCATTCAGCGAATATAATGAATTCTCTGAATGGCACCCGTGCAGTGCTCAGAATGTAGTGGGGCAGCAACTCAACATGGTACCTGGAGGCTAGTGGAGATCGCTGGAGTATTATTGTCAGCTCCCAAATCCCCTGCTGATCAGAACGGAAGACTCTTGTGTGAAAGGGCCATTATGGTTTTCCCTGTAGCGGTCTGCTCCGATAGGCAAACCTGGCCGCCTTAATCTTGCAAAGAACCCTTTTTGGTCGTGCTTAGAAAGAGGACTTTCTTCACTAAGGTAGTTACTTTTTTCACCTCACCCAGGACATTGTTCTCCTGTAGGCTGGAGCCACGAGGGAACAAGCAAGCTGTTCATATTGACACAATTTGTGGATCCTCATACCTTGCGGATGTTGGATAATCCAGACAATAAAGTCTTAAATTGCGCCCAAGGTTTACTTAGGAATCTTGATTCCTTCCTGGACCCTTATTCTCCCTAAGGCTGTTTATTGGAGACTGTAGTACTCCCCAGGTACAGAGGGTGGGACTTTTGAGGCACAGTATGAAACCAACTTAATTAAAATCCATATAAAAGTTTATTGGTACAAAAATGTGTTTTAAAACCATAGATGCATACAAAAAAAAATAAAAACAAAAAAAACAAAAACATATATACAACCATAACAAGTGGTTTGAATCGTGGGTATTTCACTTAGTCCTCCTTAAGGGTGTACACCCAACATGTTTCAGGAAAATCACTTCCTCAGGAGCAATACTATAAACAAGGAGTTGTAACATCAACTTGATTCAAACAGTTGAGTATAAAGTGCCAGGTTGGTCATTTAGCTGCCGCCCACAGCTGGTTTTGTTTTGGGGGGGGGGGGGCTAGGTGGACCATTTGGCAGCCTCAGTGGATTAGGAGGGAAATTCCAGGCTTCCAACTGTTCCACACAAGTACCCCACATATATATTTATTAAAAGGGAGAGCCTACAAGGATATGCCAGGTGAGCCGTTTGATTGTATATTTCTTGTTCAGAGATGGGCTTAAAGACACTGGTACAGTCTGGTGTGGATCAAGGAGAGATGGTTCCCCAATGGAGCAACCAGTTGTATAGACCAGGGACGTTCAAACTGCAGCCCTCCAGCTGTTGCAGAACTACACGTCCCATGAGGCAATTGTAAAGCTCTGACATTCACAGACATGACAAGGCATGATGGGAATTGTACACCAACTGGAGGGCCATAGTTTGGAGACCCCTAGACCATTATCCCTTGGGTATCAACTGCCATCACACTCAAACAATATTTGATGGAAATTTAACAGATTGATGCATATACTTCTGAAGAAGATGAAAAATATTTGGTGAACATGTCAAGATGGATCAGGTCTTTGATTATGAAAAATCTTAACAATGAATTTTAGTGATATAAAATAATGATTTTAAAAATATTTGCATCACTTTGCACCTTTAAAGTCTCTCATTTTTTGTATATAAAAATTGGGATGTGGTGATAAATATTTCAAATCCTATCGTTCAGGACTCCAGATTGGTAATCTTTCCTAAGGTAGTTACTTTACTTCACCTCATCCAGGACATTGCTCTCCTGTACCTCTGTTCAGTTACATTTTATCAAAAGGGAATTTTCATCCAATGTCTTAATGTGATTAGGGTTGTCAGTTATGTGTGAAACGTGTCAACCTTTCTTCCTCCCCAGCCTACATGTCTGTTTTAGTTATGCTTTTAATTTTTTGCTAATAAAGCCTGGTTTTAGATAATTTTTTTGGGAGTGCAGCCATCCGAATTTGTGTTCATCATGACTGCTGAAGTGACAGGGCGTGCACCCCTTATGGACTACAAACTTGAATTAAGCCTTGCCGCCTCACCTGTGAGCAGAGAGGTACCTTGCTTTCACATTACTTTGTTGGTGACAACCCCAAATTTGGGATTTTCTTTTACTTTCACCGATAATGATAAAACAGTAGGAATGCACCGATACCAGTGCCAATACCAAGCATTTGTGTGAGTATAGATTCTTTGCAATGTGATTTGCGCCAATGTTTTTTGTACTGACACAAATCGCACTGCAAAGTATTGGTACTCGATATCAGCGAGTACTTTACCGAAAGCATCAGTACTCACCAAAAAAAAAAAAAAAAAAAATGGTATTGGTGCAACCCTAGTAAAACACTACAAATAGAGGGTGAATCTCCTTAACAGGGGCACAGACAGCAAGAAATAGGAAAGGTGTTCTAATGCTTCTACTCTATCCAAAAGAAAAAAAGTTTTGCCTTTAGTTATACTTTAACTGACATATGTCATTACCCCTTGCCAACACATGAAAATGCAAGTTATATGTGTTTTTGATGCACTACTATTGAATTCCATGAGCCTTCCAAAATAAAAAAAAAATAAAAAAGTAACATATTTCAAAACAATTTGCAGTGCTGAAAGCAGTATAATTGTGCCCTATTATTGCACTATACAGATAGGCTATTAATGCACCTGTGTCCATTTTCCAAGGTATATTAGCCAAGGGAAAAAAAAAATGCAGCTAGTTGGAGAAATCCCTTAGCTTACCAAAAGTACATTTCAGCGTTAACTTGAATTAACCTTGAATGAGCATCTACCGCGTTCTAAAAGCTCTATGCTAATTATTTAATCAGAGAAGGCGTGGGTGTTGTAAGATCGAGAACCAAAGCTATAGCACAGATCCACTGAACATCACATAATCAGGGTGAACTCCTATTAATTAGCTTTAAATAAAATCCGGCTTAAAAATACAATCTAGGTTTCTTCACATATGAAAAGGCTCAACGATAACAGGCGTGACAGCTGAAAACAATGGTCACTATGAGAAACTTAAAGTGGTTGTCAACCTGTGACAACCACTTTAACCTACAGGTAAAGCCTATAATAAGGTAGGTGCCCTGCATATCTCCCAAACCTGCACAGTTCAGGAGATATGCAGTGTTTTGCATGTGCCGTTATGTTAGCACATGCGCAGTGAAGAAACGGCCTCCGTGCCGTTTCTTCGCTGACCCTGTGCCGTGACTGGCGGCTCCCGCACGCATGTGCTGGAGTGACGTCAAGTGGCTCCGGCCAGTCACAGAGCCGGAGACGCGGCCCCGGAAGAGGGGCAGAAAATGGACGTGCCCTGGAGCGGGGACATCGCTGGATGCCGCAGGCTTCGTTTCCAAGTAAGTGGCACATAATGGGCTACTATGCGATGCATAGTAGCCCATTAAGCTTCTACTTTACAGGGTTATATTGAGGAAGTAAACCCAATTTGGGTTTACTTCCTCTTTAATACCCTGCATATCTTCTAGTATCATGTCTGGAGAAAAGAAGATGCAATCCCAGTTCTGATAAAACATGGGATTAAACTGGCAGTACGTCTGCAGGAACAGCCCCACACATCCCCTTACTGGAACTGTCAGATACAACAAGCAGACACATCCCCTTATGTGTACACAGTTACTTTAGTCTACACAAAGCAAGCATGCTAGAATCATGCAATACAATAAAATATCTTCCTTAAGGATTGCCCATGTAAAAGTCGGAATGAAGTGAGTGAATCCTCTTGCTTTGAAATAGCACCCAGGAATAGGAGAGATGTGGGTCTATGTTGAGGAATGGGGTTTTAGAAACAGGAGGTTTGTCTCAAATCACCCTGCTGCCCCGTTTACTTACATATCCATGAGAGTCTCATGAAATGGGTTACAATATGTTCAGAGGCCTGCTAACATTAACATGCAAAGGTTTCCCTGCCAAACAAACAAGGACATTCAGCTGCTTCAAAAAGGGCAAGAGGGAAGGGAGAGAAACCTGAGAAGCACTTCGTTAAACCTGCAATTTGTCCCTGTGTCCTGATCTATGACCCCTAAATATCAGCTAAAAATGCAACATCTCCCCCGGAACTCTAAACCAATCACCATACAAACCACATCTATGTACGTGAAACAGAGTACAGATTCAAGGCACTTTTTTTTTTTTTTTAAATTAGATGTGGGAAAGGTTAGCTTGCTAGGAATTTAAGGGTGCTTATGAGAGATCAGCTTATGACTTGAATAGATGATCAAGAGCCAGAGTTTGTTCTTTAATGAGTAAAGAAAGTAGAAACGGCCAATGCCAATAAAGACGTTATTGGTCTTATTGGGTTGCTCACAGTTATGCTGTCCTTTGCTTGCAAATTACTGGCTGCAGATTTACAGCTCTTTTATTTCACTATAGATTTTATAGCTGCAAACTTCAACAAACTCCAAAAAATATGGTTTCTGGGAACCAGGGAAAGAGGACACTGGAGCTATGGTTTGATGAAAATACTAATACTAAAGACTTTAAGAGGAATATAAATTAAAGCAGTTCTTCACCCATTTTTTTTTTTTTTTTAAGTTAGGCTTATCCTAATGCCTACCCATAGTGCATTAATACCTTGGATATTCTCTTTTATTATCGCAGTTTGAGATATTTCATTGCTCTCAGGGGCACTCTTTACATCTGGAGGAAAACAGATTTAAAGCGGAGTTCCACCCAAAAGTGGAACTTGCACTTTAAGTGATGGTGACCCCCTGACATTTTTTTTGGGGCGGGGTGGTACAGATACCTGGTTTTGACATGTACCCAGCTCCCACGTCCCCTGACACTGTGGCGAAGCCCCTCCCTCCCGGCAATCTTCTGGGACATGTCACAGCTCCCAGAGGATTGCCCGGCCATTCAGATCGCTGCAGCGTGGCTCACGCATGCGCAATGCGTGCCCAGTGAGTGCCCACAGTTGCAATGCTGGCACCGCACGGAGAAGGGGGAGAGGAGCGCTGCAGCATCGCTGGACCGGGGGACAGGAGAGTGTCTGATAATTAAAAGTCAGCAGGTACACTTTTTGTAGCTGCTGACTGTTACATGGGTGCAAATCCACTTAAATATCCAAATCCAGAAAGGCTTCTTCACAGTAAGAGTTGTGAAAATGTGGAATACACCTACTAAAGAACTGGTTTTGGCCAACTCAGTAGATTGTTTAAAAAAAATTGATTACTTCCTAGATACACAATATAACTGGATAACAATATGTATAGGTAAAGTTGATAAAGGGAATATCCGATGGCCTCTTGGGGGATCAGGAAGGATTTTTATCCCCCTGATGGGGCAAACTGGATCATGCTTTAAGGTTTTTTCCCCTTCCATTGGATCAACTGTGGGTATAGGATTGTATTTTTTTTCCCTTCTATTGGTTGAACTGAATGGACTTATTTCAACCAGACTAAGACCCCTTTCACACCGGAGCGGCGGGTCTGTTAGCGGTAAAGCGTCGCTAGTTTTAGTGGCACTTTACCGCTGTTTAAGTGGTGCTATGCCACCGTTAGCAGGGGCGGTGTAGGAGCGCTGTATACACCTCCCCAAAGATGCTGCTTGCAGGACTTTTTTTCCTGTCCTGCAGGCACCCATGCTTTCACACTGGGGAGAATTGAGAGGCAGCTTTCAAGCACTATTTTTAGCAACAAAACACCTGAAAACTGCCTCATTGTGAAAGGAGTCTAGTCTAACTATGCAACTCTTAGGCCTCATACACACGGACGTTTTTTGACGCCGGCGTTTTCTGGCGTTTTTTTTGCAGCTCTCCATGTTAGTCAATGGCCCCATAAAAACGTCGGTGTTTTTGAGCTGTAGGTGGCGTTGGCGTTAGTGAGCAGAAAGTAGAACCCATGGCCATCGCGTTCTGAGGCTGTAACGTTTTGACGTTTTTTGACGCCGACGCCACAAAACGCCACCTAATATTGTACCGGCATTTTTAGGTTGAAAAATAGCAGAGGGATGATTTTTTTTAAAAAAACGCCTATTGACGCCGACGCTCACTGACGCTCAAAAACGCCAATGCATAACGCCGAAAAACGTCGACTTTTTTTCCTTGACGTCGGACCTGACGTTTTGTTTATTTTTTTTTAGATACGCCGTGTGTATGAGGCCTTATAGTGCCTTTGTTATATGCATTGTTCTTATGCTTACTATTATGGATTACGCTTTCTGCCTATACATACAGTCCTGCTCACCATTATTGGCACCCCTTCATGTTTTGCATAACTGAGTGAATGTCTTCAGAAATAAATGGAAATGTACCAAATTTATATCAGCAGGATCTTTTAATTGGAGGTCCAAAGTAATTTAACAAAGACAATTGTTATTTCAACATAGATATTGTAATTATAAAGAAAAAACAGAAAACCAGCATGTGCACTAATATTGGCACCCCTCCTTAATATTTGGTTGCACACCCTTTGGCAGCGATGACAGCCTCCAAACGTTTCTTATATCCATCGATAAGCTTCTTGCACTTCTCGGGTGGCATTTTCTCCCACACTTCCTTTGCAATATGCTCAAGCTCTTGAACATTTGCAGGGTTCCTTTCTCCAATGGCAGTTTTCAGCTCCCCCCAAAGATTTTCAATTGGATTGAGATCAGGACTCATTGCTGGCCATTTTAAAACAGTAAA
>BLSH010333613.1:600447-614536 GCA_018402905.1 Glandirana rugosa | reverse complement strand
GAAATTGCCTGTTAACGCGCCAGCACACTGCAACATGGGTTTGTTTTAAACGCAGGAAAAAAGGGTGTTTATCTCGAAAGAAAACCACCATAAACTAGCGGAGACGCAGTAAAGAATAGCGGCGATATTTGTTTTCTTCTCGCTGGTAAAGCGTTTTTTTGGGTTTAAAGAATGAAAAACGATTTTAAGTTTATTTTTTTTTTTTTATATTTTTTTTTAAAAAAAAGTGGCAAAACGCAAACCAATCAATAAACGCCGATTGCGATTTTTTTTTATCGCAAATATGAGGAATTATATAAATCGGCCAAAAACGGTGAAAAAAAATTTTTTTTTATATTTTTTTTTTTTTATTTGAATTTTAGCAAAAAGTAAGAAATTTGGGTTTTTTTGCGAAATGGTCGCTCTTCTTTTGTTTATAGCGGCGATAAGAAATGACGCAGAGGCGATCAAATACCACCAAAAGAAAGCTCTATTTGTGGGAAAAAAGGACGCAAATTTTGTTTGGGTACAACGTCACACGACCGCGCAATTGTCCGTTAAAGCGACGCAGTGCCGAATCACAAAAAGTGCTCTGGTCCTAAAGCTGCAAAACCTTCCGGGGCTGAAGTGGTTAAAGCCAGAGAAAACATTAAAATGATTGATGGCAAACCTGTTGAACCCAATGTAGGAGTGTCTTTTGCCTACATGGCTCTTAAAAATAACTTACTGTATCAAGTGGTAAAGCAAGGGGAGGAGGAGGTAGGGCAATTAGTGGTTCCCAAACCCTATCGCCGGATGGTATTAGATTTGACCCATGGTCATATAATGGGTGGACATCTGGGTATTGTGAAAACTAAGGAGAGGATAACCCAGAGATTATTTTGGCCTGGGTTACATGTAGATGTCAAAGAATATTGTGAGTCATGCGCAGAGTGTCAGTATTCTGCGCCATCACCCCATTTTCGCAGTCCGCTAGTACCATTACCGATAATTGAAGTACCTTTTGAAAGAATTGGCATGGATCTGGTGGGACCAGTAGTAAAGTCTGCCTGGGGCAATCAGCACATACTGGTAATACAGGACTATGCCACATGGTATCCTGAAGCCATTCCCTTGCTTAATACCTCAGCTAAGGCTATTGCCAAAGAGCTTGTCCAGGTATTTAGTTGTGTGGGTATTCCAAAACAGATCAAGGCTTACCATTTTTCTCTTACGTTCATTGACAGACGCAGCCTCTATACATGACACATGGGGTCTATGCAAATCCTACTAGGAGTAGACTAGGCAAAAAGAAAAAAAGCAAGCTGGCCCCTCCCAGGGGGCCGTCCTCACTCAGCATAAAACCCCCCAGCTCTACATAGCATATCAGTTTCTTTAAGCCTAGTGCAAGGAGTTAGACCTGGTTCCCTGCTGGGATCTGCGGTTCCCCATTTTTCTTCCTTTTGCTTTTTTCAAGCTATCTGATGAAGACTGCTATCAAGTAGCCGGCTGGGACATAGAGGATACCTCAAATCCTGAAATTTCCCCAGCACGGCCGACCGATGCGAGCTACCCTTAGCTTTAGCAGGGTCCGCCGCATCGTACCCGTTCCGTGCGGGGGGCTAGTGGGTGAACCCCACTTACGTCCGAGTGACCGGGCTGCGCTCGCATCCAGGGGCGTTCTGGCCGGCAGCATTCCTCCCCACCTGGGGGGAGGAAGGTCTACTACCGGGTGGCTACCCGCTGCGCCCGTTGGGAATGGTGAGTGACACCCCCCTCCCCCCTTCTGGGGTGCGGAGGGGGGGCGACTAGCGGTACTGTAAGTCCGGCGGAGGGTCATGGGGTCAAGGTTCCTGTACTATTTCCCCCCACCCCCGATCCCGCACCGCACCCCCCGCGCTACTTTACCACCATGCAGCGTTTTTTTGCCGCCATGCGGCGGAGTACCGCCGCCATTTTCCCTTGGCCGCATTCGGCGGCCATTTTGCCGTAGCCGCGGCCTTTTTAATGGAGGTTTTGGCCTCTAGTGACCACGCTGCGGCCATTTTGTCGTAGTCGCTGCCTTTTTAGCATGTGCTTTTGGCCTCTTGTGACCACTCGGCGGCCATCTTTGGTGTGCCTTGCTATTAAAATGTGCGTGTTTTTTCTTCCTGAATCAGCGGTGCACACACAGCGGCAGTGGCAGCAAAAATGCAGTGGCGGACAGCACACCTACGGTGGCTAAGAGGGGCATACAGTACAGCAGGTATGGCTAACTTTTCCCTGGGATGTCGGTGGCGGCGGTGGAGTCCTCCTGGGCATTCCCTGGTCGCTCTGTGGGGCAGTTTGGTGGGGCAGCATTGTGGGGTGTCATGGCTAATAGGCCCTAAAAGAGTTCCGGTGGTACAATGGCGCTGGGACCTCTGGTTCCCCTGGACCAGTTAACTGCCATTTGTGGAGAGTTTTTCACTCGGGGAGTACCGAGCCGTGCCAAGGGGGTGACTAAAAAGTTTCCACCCCCCGCCTTCCTCTGAGGAGGAATCTGAACCGGATGGGGCCTCTGTGGTCACAGGGCCCCACATGGAGCTCTCAGTTGGTGAACTGGCGCCCTCGGACGGTGAGGAAGACCAGGGGGCCTCGATGGCGTGCGAAAGGGCACTGGCGGTCTCCCTGATCACCGATATCCATGAGTCATTGCGGCTGAACCAAGCCGGGGAGTCGCAGGAGACTGCCCACATTTGTGGCTCCTTCAAGCCATCACGGACCCCTAAGGCATGTCCTTATGTCCAAATTCTGATTAGTTTTGTGTATAATGAATGGCAGCGTCTGCAGAATTCCTTTTTCACTGCCCAAACATTTTCTCTGTGCGCTATCCTTTTGAGGACAGTTTTTTGCAGAAGTGGGCATCCCCTGCAGTGGACCCTCCGGTGGCTCGCCTGAATAAGGTGACGACCATTCCCTTGGAAGGGTCTCCATCTTTTTAAGGTTCCGGCCGATAGGCGGGCGGAGGGTATCCAAGGCTTTGTTCTTGGTGGTGGGGACGGCCATGGGGCCAGCTCTGGCGTTGGCCACGGCGGTATAGCCACTTATGAAATGTGCGACAGCATTGCACAGTGTTTGGGCTGCAGGTGCTCCCCTGAGGCCTTGCCAGCTCCTGTGTGTCGCAGCCTTGGACCTGCTCCTCATGCTGTCGAAGATGTCTGTTTTTGCAGTCATTATCAGACGGTTGCTGGGGTTGCGGTGTTGGTCGGGTGACCACACGTCCAAAAAGGGCCTCACGGACCTTCCTTTTCAGGGTGGTCTGCTTTTTGGAGCGCAATTGGATGAAATCATTAAGGATTTCACCGGGGGGAAGAGTGCCTTTCTTCCAGAACCCACGCGGCGGGATTGCCGCCATAAGCAGGGTCCTTCATTCTCGGCCCAGAAGCGTTTTTGTTCGTGCGCCCAGTTTAGCGGGCAAGGGGCTCAAGGCCCGGCAGTCTGCCTCGGGGTCCGGTAAGTGGCCCTGGCAGCGCAAGCCCAAAAAGACTGAGGACAAACCCTCCTCCGCATGATGGGTTGCCCCAACCCGACTCTCGGGTGGGGGCCGACATCTGGGGTTCGCAGACAGGTGGGATGCTCGCATTTCCGACTGGTGGGTATGGGAAGTGGTGTCCTCCGGGTACAAGATAGAATTCAGCAATCTACCATCAGACAGGTTCTTCCCACCAAACCTGAGGCTTCCACCGGGGCGTCGGGAAGCTCTCTTAGCGGCTGTCCAGAAGCTTTCCGAACAAGGAGTGATTGTGCCTGTCCCTCCGTTGGAGAGGTTCCACAGCTTCTATTCAAACCTCTTTGTGGTGCCCAAAAAGGGGTGGGGTAAGGCCAGTTCTGGACCTAAATGCGCTAAATCATTTTGTGAAAGCGCAAAAATTTAGGATGGAATCAATCCGTTTTGGTCGTGGCCGCCCTTCACCAAGGGGACTTCATGGCATCCCTGGATATCAGGAACGCTTATCTGCATGGTCCCATTTGCCTCCGGCATCAGCGCTTCCTGTGCTTTGCGGTAGGGGACCTGCATTATCAATTTGTGGCACTCCCCTTCGGTCTGGCCTCTGCTCCACGGCCTTCACCAAGTTGCTGGCTCCGGTGCTGGCTCTGTTGAGACAAAGAGGCATTGCTGTGGTAGCTTACCTGGACAATCTACTCCTGCGAGCGGAGTCGGCTTCGGCTCTGGAGAACAATGTTGCTATCACACTGACCTCCCCGCGAGACTTCGGCTGGTTGATCAACCTACAGAAGTCGACACTGACCCCGTCCTGTCGCCTAGAATATCTGGGCCTGATATTGGACACAGAGCAGGCGAAGGTTTTGTACCTCCGGCCAAGTTGCTGACACTGCAAGCAGCAGTGCAAGCCCTGCTGTCACGTCGGTGGTCCTCCTTACGGGTCTGTATGCGGGTGTTGGGGCTCATGGTCTTGGCCTTCGAGGCGATATCATACGCCCAGAGTCACACTCGGCTCCTGCAATGAGCGATCCTGTTACGGTGGGACGAGTCTCCGTTGTCCCTGGACCAGCTGATGAAATTGGATCATCAAACCAGGGGGTCTTTGGCCTGGTGGCTCCGGGCCGAGGCATTGACTTTGGGAAAGTCGTTCCTTCCCTTGAATTGGTCGATAGTCACGACGGACGCCAGCCTATCGGGCTGGGGAGGAGTCCTGGGGCAGTTGTCTGCTCAGGGCCGTTGGTTGACGCAGGAATCGCTCCTTCCAATAAATGTGCTAGAGCTGAGGGCAATCAGGCTCTGTCTCTCCCACTGGTCGGCAAGGCTGCGCGGCCTTCCGGTTCGGGTTCAGTCGGACAACGCCACGGCAGTGGCATACGTGAACTATCATGGCGGAACAAGGAGCTCGGCACCAGCTTTGGAGGCGGCCCTCATTCTGAGGTGGGCAGAACTTTGCGTGCAATCTCCGCCATCTACATTCCCGGGCGTAGTAAACTGGCAAGCGGACTTGCTCAGTCGCCAGACTCTGGATCGGGGGAATGGTCTCTGCATTCAGAAGTGTTCCTCCAGATTTGCAAACGGTGGGGCACGCCAAACGTGGACCTAATGGCATCCAGGTTCAATCACAAGGGGCAGACCTTTTGTGTGCAGGACAAGGGACCCGTTGGCGGCCGCCACGGACGCACTAGTCACACCTTGGTCCCGGTACAGGCTTCTGTACGCCTTTCCTCTTCCTGCGCAGAATAGAAGCGGAGGGAATCCCAACAATCCTGCTGGCTCCGGATTGGCCTTGGCGCCCTTGGTACGCCGACGTGGTGCGGATGGTAACAGATGTTCCCAGGCGGCTCCCGCTTTGCGAAGATCTGCTGTCACAGGGACCCATCCTGCACCCTGCTTTACCCTCGCTGGTTTTTTTCGGCTTGGCTATTGAGTCTCAGGTGCTGAGGGATAGGGGTGTCTCTGACTCCGTGATCCCTACCATGCCTAAGGCGCATAGGTGTTTTTCTCGCAGATATGTTATCGCACCTGGAAGTATTATATTGCCTGGTGTGAGGCAGGGGGTCGGAACCCCCGCTCTTTCTCTATATCCCGGGTGCTGGCCTTCTTGCAGCAAGGCCTGGATACCAAATTGGTTTTGAGTACACTCAAGGGGCAGATTTCGGCTCTGGCAATTCCTTTTCAACGTCCTTTAGCTACGCATTATTTGATACGTACATTTGTACAGGGTGTACGTCCTGTAGCTCCTCAGGTACGGTCGGCGTTGGCACCGTGGGATTTAAATTTAGTACTTTCCATACTGCAGAAACTGCTATATGAGAAAATCAGGGATATTCCCTTACAATAGCTGTCACCAAAAGGTGGCTTTTTTGGTGGCCATTGCATCCGCTAGGCGGGTGCCTGAGTTGGCGGCTTTGTCATGTAGGTTTCCCTACTTGGTCCTTCATAAGGATAAGGCGGTGCTGCGCCCTTCTCCTTCGTTCCTACCGAAGGTGGTTTCCTCTTTTCACATTAATGAGGACATTGTTCTCCCTTCATTGTGTCCACACCCGTCTCATACCAAGGAGATTGCTTTGCACTCTTTGGATGTAGTAAGGGCTCTGCGGGTGTATACGTCGGCTACAGCTTCTTTTCGGAAGTCTGATGCTTTGTTTGTACTGACGGAAGGACCGCGCAATGGTTTGGCGGCCTCATCAGCTACTATATCCCGTTGCAACAGACAGACTGTGACCCATGCGTATACTGTTCGGGGCCAAGAATCCCCTTCTCCGGTCACGCCTCATTACACCAGGGCGATTAGCACTTCCTGGGTTTTCAGACACCAAGCCTCGGTGTCTCAGTGTGCAAGGCGGCTACATGGGCCTCGGGGCACACTTTTGTTAAAATTTTACAAGGTGTTGTGTCAGCATCCGCGGATGCTACTTCTGGCCGCAAAGTTTTGCAGGCGCGGCTGGCGCCTCCTGAGAGGATTCTGTTGGGTACAGTTGTTATTGCTGGCCCATCCCTCTTGTTTGACACTGCTTTGGGACATCCCCATGTGTCATGTATAGAGGCTGCGTTTGTCAATGAACATAAGAGAAAATAGGATTTTATTAAGAACTTACCGTAAAATCCTTTTCTCTGAGTTCACTGACAGACGCAGCACCCACCCCTCTGTGTTGCGTTTGTACGGCTTGTTACGAACTGATATGCTATGCAGAGCTGGGGGGTTTTATGCTGAGTGAGGATGGCCCCCTGGGAGGGGCCAGCTTGCTTTTTTTCTTTTTGCCTAAGCTACTCCTAGTAGGATGTGCATAAACCCCATGTGTCATGTATAGAGGCTGAGTCTGTCAATGAACTCAGAGAAAAGGATTTTTTACGGTAAGTTCTTAATAAAATCCTATTATTTCCAGAGTCACTAAAGTATTGTGTAAGTTGTACAAAATCTCCGTACCTCGGTCTACCACCCCCAAACTGATGGTCTTGTGGAGAGCTTTAACAAAATGCTCAAAAGCATTTTAAAAAAGGTGGTGGACAAAGATGGGAGAAATTGAGATTTTTTTGCTGCCAAACCTCATGTTTGCCATACGAGAGGTACCTCAGGCATCTACAGGTTATTCCCCTTTTGAACTACTGTATGGTAGACATCCCAGGTGATTGCTAGATGTTGCAAAAGAAACGTGGGAGGGAGAGACCACACCTTACAGAAGCGTCACTGAGCATATCTTACTGATGCAAAATAGAATCAAGGCTGTCATGCCACTTGTACGGGAACATATGGAGCAAGCCCAAGAGGCCCAAAGAAGGGTTTATAATCGGGGTGCCAAGATTTGGACCTTCAACCCGGGGGATAGAGTGCTGGTACTAGTCCCCACAGTTGAGAGTAAATTCCTAGAAAAGTGGAAGGGTCCCTTTAAATTATGGAAAGAGTAGGGGAAGTAAACTACAAAGTTTACCAGCCAGGGAAAAGGAAAACAGAGCAAATATATAGCGTTAATCTCTTGAAGCTGTCCACTTAGACCGTCCCCCATACCACCGGATCTTATTGCTGTCAGTCTACAATAGTGACCGGGAAGACTATCCTGCAGTACAGGGATCTGAAAGCAAGGCTTGAAGCACTCATGGAGTGCAGCATAGAAGGGATGACTTTGATAGCGGTGCGGGGGATGGTCTATGTGGACAGCTTTACCCCGGATGCTGCATACTTAGATGTGCCTATTTTAATCATCACCAATGTGAGTTGCTAAATGTTGTACCTTCATTAAATGTAACCATATTGCTACACTTAGAGGCGCTTCAATTCATTTTAAACTCAGTTGTGACGTGATGCTACTTGTATATCAAGACATCGCTTGTATATCAAGTCAAAATTTGTTAAAAAATTTTGCTTGTCTTGCAAAACGCTCTCAGACCAAGTTACTCTCAAACCAAGGTTTTACTGTATTGTGTTATTATACAGTAAATTAAGTTTGACACATAAGAGTGCACCTGTGCTCAAATTTTGTACGGGCACCTAATAGTTTAAGAACATAGTTGCTTTGCATAAACTCTGCTTCTAAGGCTCGGTTCACACTGGTGCGACATGGAATCCGACTTGTGATACCCCAAGTCATATGACATGTCAAATTCAATGTTTCCCTATGAGAGCTGTCTTAACTGATACTACACAAGTCGCTCTGACTTTATAAAAGCACTAATTTGGTCGGACTTGGGTGCAATTTCAGCCCTTGCACAGGCTCCTAAATAGCATCCAAGTCAGAAGAAAGTCGAAGGCCAAAATTTCAGGCAAAGTCGTACGACTTTGCAGCAGTGTGAACAGAGCCTAAAGTCAGGATTGAGTTCAGGGGATTCACAGGTTAATTATATACCTAGCAAATAAAAAAATAGAAATGTACAGACTAACTGCTGGTAGTAGTAATATGATAGCTGAGGTGAACACAGGTACCCATTCATCATAAGCGTCATGTTCAACTTGATAAGGTACATACGTATACACATTATCAAATATAGATATGCATTAGACAAATGGCATATAAATATTAAAAGGACACGGTCATTATCTAAGAGCATGTGAATGCCCTCATTTCTAAATGACGGCATTTTTATATATTATGGTGCTGCTGGGGAACCCTGCAGCTGCACTTTAGGGTCAGACTCTGATCAATACCTCATTAGCCTAGTACTGTTTCAGTTTTATTAGATCAAAGTAGGTTGTTTTGTAAGAGGTTGTTACTTTTATTCTACCCCTGTTTACCCCAATCCCTCATTTGTCCATTTATGGACAGCCCACAACTGTTTGCAAGCACTTTCTTTTCTTTCACAAGAAAATTGGATATGGCTGAGAGGTATGTATGTAGAGCCAGCAAATAAAAAAAATCTAGGGCACTGATGCACAGTATCCTATGCTCATTCCGGAGACAGTACACTTTCCAATATAAATAGCCTTCTATCCATATAATCACCCAGCTCCATATCTTAAGATGTTAACAGTTATTTATTGCAAGGAAATTTGTACTTATAGAAATATGTAGACTGACTACTACATAAGTGCTACTTACCTGTCTATAATTTTGAACAATTGACTCTTATTTTCTGATATACTGAATTAAAACAAGTATGCAGATCAGGAGATTCAACCTCACTCTGACCCACCCTCCTGCATACTTGATGCAGATCAGTGAATTAAAGTATTGAGGTCAGTGACGGCCAGGCAACTACTAGCATTCTTAGCAAGAAACTGGCAATGGGAATGTAGTACTATACAACCCCCCCCCCACCCCCGCAGGAGGTGCTAAGTAATTTGGGTTCTCTGTTCTGCCCCTCGACTCCAAGAACAACCTCAGCCCCTCTCAATGTATTGGTATGGGTTAGAATAAATGATGGTTTGGGCATAAATGAACACACAGATGGTAGATTCAGACACAGTCTGGTAGACAGTGTAATTACTATGCCAAGGTAACGTAGAATAGAGTTCTGTACCACAAGTCATGAATCAGTAATGCAGAGTGCATATAAGCATTAACTGCAATGTAAATAATAATACTGTAACTATTCTGGAGCACACACTTGGAGAATGGCTAATATATGATCAAATGTCTTATGAGAGGTACCTCTTGGCAAAAGCAATTGGTAAAGGTCTCTGTGTAACAGCTGTAAAGGAACAATATTTAGTCCTAACTCTTCAGCCAACCAGCGTTGGGGCCCAGTTGTAACATTGGTGCACATGAGAATAGTACCAGTCAAGCCAGCAGGCAGCAATAAGGCTACTAGATGGTTGTATGGTCAGTTCCTAAAGGGCTCAGTCTCTCTAGTAGCAATCAGGTTATGGCTACAAGGTCCTCTCACAAGGTCCTCTCACCAGACTCACCAGTGACACAACTGCACTGGCTCTCTGGTTCAATGTCTGATCTCTTTGCAGCCCTCAGCATAGCATTGACTGTATTCTGGCAGTGGCTTAGCCCCTCAACTCACAGGTCACGCCTTGTACTCTCTGGATGTAGTCACAGAGCACAAGCTCTCTTGCCTCACACTGATTTCTCCCAGAACTCTGGTGAACTGCCCAGGAAAAAGTCCTCAGTCTTCCACCTCTCTTTTTGCAGGCTTGGTGGGGCTGTAGTTCAAGCCCCATTCACTTCCCTTGAGCCACACTCCAAAGGGAACTACAGGTTCCATGATCCTCCTTCCCTGATTGTTGGTCCACTGCCACTGCTAGCCAGGAGGGAAGGGGGAAAGGGGATTCTCCACACAGAGTTGCTCTGTCTCCCTCTGCAGCGATGGGAGGGGGGAGAGAAGAAGCCAGCAGCTGCACACACATACACGAAAACGCGTGTGCACGAAACGTGGACTACCTGTCTTCTTAGACTGGTGCTACATTTTTTGGTGCATGGTCCTCAGCTGTGCGCATATAGACTGTCCTAGTTGATTATCATTCCTTTGGGAATTACTAGTGCTACTATCAAGATAGAAGTGTCCTCCATTATCAATCTGTTTCGTTTTGGGGTATCCTATGTCACTCCACGTTCCCCTCCCAAGTTCTACCAGCAATAAATTTACAAAAAGACACCTCTAGACTGTTTACTGAGTTGGAGTAGATGAATGATGGCCGTGTGTGGGGCTGCCCTGCACTGATTAGAGAAAGAACCTGTGTACATTAACAACGGCTCATCCGGGGATAGCACTACAATTCCAATGGGTAAGGCACTGAGGACAATATACAGTGAACGTGCCATTTTTTTTGCTGCGTCTACCATTCATGTGTTCTATTGGGATGGACATAGCCACTTAGACTACTGTGACAGGGGTCCAGGTGAGCAGCCCAGAACATAGACAATGTGTGTTTGGGGCCTCTCACCTGCACACACCTGTCACATTAGGACAAAATGCTATGGCTGTGCAGAAACTGCGCATTAATAGATTTAGGTGGACTGCCTGAACACCCAGAAATAACGGCCTGATCAGAATATAAGGGCCTTAACGCCTGTGTGAACAAGGCCTTAATCTGTTCTAGTGACTGCTGCCTAAAGGGTTTATTCTCTTGCTTTAGCAGAGATCGCTTCTTATTCCTCCTATTTCCTGAAACAGTAAGTAAAGGGAAATATTACTGACGTGATGCAAAAGAAAGAGAAAACGTGACAGGGGTGGTAACCATTTATTACTCTATACAAAACGTAACAATAAGTTTTGGCTTTTACATAGACTTTAACCACATTGCGATAGGAAAAAGTTGATACCATTTTTTGGTGTCAAAAAACATAATTTTAAATAAAATAAATAATAAAACATTAAAATGCCCCTGTTCCCCTGTGCTCACACGCAAATGTGAACGCATACATAGGAACAAATTCATATGTACAATGAGAGGGAAAAAAAACATTTGATCCCCTGCTGATTTTGTACATTTGCCCACTGACAAAGAAATAATTAGTCTATAATTTTATTGGTAGGTTTTTTTTAACAGTGAGAGACACAATAACAAAAAAAAAATCCAGAAAAACGCATTTCAAAAAAGTTATAAATTGATTTGCATTTTAATGAGTGAAATAAGTATTTGACCCCCTTCGCAAAACATGACTTAGTACTTGGTGGCAAAACCATTGTTGGCAATCACAGAGGTCAAACGTTTCTTGTAGTTTGCCACCAGGTTTGCACACATCTCAGGATGGATTTTGTCCCACTCCTCTTTGCAGATCCTCTCCAAGTCATTAAGGTTTTGAGGCTGACATTTAGTAACTGGAACCTTCAGCTACCTCCACATATTTTCTATGTGATTAAGGCCTGGAGACTGGCTAGGCCACTCCAAGACCCCAATGTGCTTCTTCTAGAGCCATTTCTTCATTGCCTTGGCCGTGTGTTTTGGGTCATTGTCTGCTGGAATACCCATCCACAACCTATTTTCAATGCCCTGGCTGAGGGAAGGAGGTTCCCACCCAAGATATGATGGTACATGGCCCTGTCCATCATCTCTTTGATGCAGTGAAGTTGTCCTGTCCCCTTAGCAGAAAACCACCCTCAAAGCATAATGTTTCCACCTCCATGTTTGACGGTGGGGATGGTGTTCTTGAGGTCATATGCAGCATTCCTCCTCCTCCAAACACGGTGAGTTGAGTTGATGCCAAAGAGCTCTATTTTGGTCTCATCTGACTATAATACTTTCACCCAGTTTTCCTCTAAATCATTCAGATGTTCATTAGCAAACTTCAGACGGGCCTCTACATGTGCTTTCTTAAGCAGAGGGACCTTGCAGCGCAGACTATGGTCCCAGCTGCCTTGAGATCATTGACAAGATTCTCCCTTGTAGTTCTTGGCTGATTCCTCACCATTCTCATGATCATTGAAACTCCATGAGGTGAGACCCTGCATGGAACCCCAGACCGAGGGAGAGTGACAGTTGTTTTGTGTTTCTTCCATTTGTGAATAATCACACCAACTGTTGTCACTGTAGCCCATTCCAGCCTTCCAGCCCTGTAGGTCTACAATCTTGTCCCTGACATCCTTGGACAGCTCTTTGGTCTTGGCCATGGTGGAGAGATTGGAATCTGATTGATTGATTGCTTCTGTGGACAGGTGTCTTTTATACAGATAACAAGCTGAGATTAGGAGCACTCCCTTTAAAAAAGTGCTCCTAATCTCAGTTCATTACTTGTATAGAAGACATCTGGGAGCCGCAAGTCTTGCCGATTGATAGGGGAATACTTATTTCACTCATTAAATGCAAATCAATTTATAACTTTTTTGAAATGCATTTTTCTGGATATTTTTGTTGTTATTCTGTCTCTCAATGTTAAAATAAACCTACCATTAAAATGATAGACTGATCATTTCCTTGTCAGTGGGCAAACGTACAAAATCAGCAGGGGATCAAATACATTTTTCTCTCACTGTAAATAATGGTCGCACCACACATGAGGTATTGCCATGAATGCCAGAGTGAGAGCAATAATTCTACCACCAGACCTCCTGTTTAACTGTAAACTGGTAACCTGTAAAGGCTTTTAACCACTTCAAGAATGCCCACCGTTAAATAACGGCAGAGAGGTGTGGCTCTCGTATCCCGGCTCTGTCGGTGGCGACGTGTCATGGCTGTTTACCATGTGATTGGCCATGATAAAGTCATGGCTGATCACAAATGGTACTTCCCCCATTTGCGCGGCGCACCGCTCGTGCATGTCGGTGACGGCATGTTCCCAGGGAGCACTGCCTGTCACTGATACCGGTATCAGCCGTTGACTGGCAACTGCTACCTTGGCCAATCACATGTAATGTAAACAGAGCGGTAACTCACTGTTACCAGCTCTTCTCTCCTCACACAGTTTCCAGTGTGAGGAGAAAAGAGCTAGGATCAGTGAGTTACTGATCTGTGTAAAGCACAAACACACCTGTCACATCACCCCTGCCCCCCCAATGCACCTGTCACCAAACAGTCACCCCATCTGCCCCCATAAAGTGCACCTGTCATCATAAAGTGCACCTGTCATCAGACTGCCATCATAAAGTGCACCTGTCACCCGTCACCCATCAGTGAACGTGGCGTGTCACCCGTCACCCATCAGTGACCGTGGCGTGTCACCTGTCACCCATCAGTGACTGTGGCGTGTCACCCGTCACCCATCAGTGACCACCGCCAGTCACCCATCGGTGACCACCCCTAGACACTCGTCACCCATCAGTGACCACCCCAGACATCTGTCACCCATCTGTGACCACCACCAGTCACCCATCAGTGACCACCACCAGTCACCCGTCACGCATCTGTGACCAACGCCAGTCATCCGTCACGCATCTGTGACCACCACTAGTCACCCATCATGCATCAGTGACCACTGCCAGACACCGGTCACCCATCAGTGACCACCGCCAGACACCCATCACCCATCAGTGACCACCACCAGTCACCCGTCACGCATCTGTGACCAACGCCAGTCATCCGTCACGCATCTGTGACCACCACTAGTCACCCATCATGCATCAGTGACCACTGCCAGACACCGGTCACCCATCAGTGACCACCGCCAGACACCCATCACCCATCAGTGACCACCACCAGTCACCCGTCACGCATCTGTGACCAACGCCAGTCATCCGTCACGCATCTGTGACCACCACTAGTCACCCATCATGCATCAGTGACCACTGCCAGACACCAGTGACTACCCACTACCCACAGACCGCCACCAGTGACTACCCACTGGCCAC
>BLSH010333613.1:585357-600437 GCA_018402905.1 Glandirana rugosa | reverse complement strand
ACCCTTGTACGGCGGTGGCTGTACGTGCTCGCCACGCGGCACGTTTACCCCCTTCATGGTAAACACTAGTCGGCACTGAAATAGTACCGGTTAGTGTACCATTTGTCGGTACTGGTTACCGACAAGTGGGGGTAGCCACTGCGTCACACAGGGCCGCTGTGCAGCGGTGGCTGTCTCGGCCCTATGCTCTCGGTGTGGCGAGACGGCAATAAATTGCCACCCGCCAGAACTTCACCAATTTTCGGAAACCACACATGAGGTATTGCCATGAATGCCAGAGTGAGAGCAATAATTCTACCACCAGACCTCCTGTTTAACTGTAAACTGGTAACCTGTAAAGGCTTTTAACCACTTCAAGACCGCCCACCGTTAAATAACGGCAGAGCGGTGTGGCTCTCGTATCCCGGCTCTGTCGGTGGCGACGTGTCGCCGGGACACACTGCGTCACCGATGGGGGTGAACAGCCATTGGTCATGGCTGTTTACCATGTGATTGGCCATGATAAAGTCACGGCTGATCACAAATGGTACTTCCCCCATTTGCACGGCGCACCGCTCGTGCATGTCGGTGGCGGCATGTTCCCAGGGAGCACTGCCTGTCACTGATACTGGTATCAGCCGTTGACTGGCAACTGTTACCTTGGCCAATCACATGTAATGTAAACAGAGCGGTAACTCACTGTTACCAGCTCTTCTCTCCTCACACAGTTTCCAGTGTGAGGAGAAAAGAGCTAGGATCAGTGAGTTACTGATCTGTGTAAAGCACAAACACACCTGTCACATCACCCCTGCCCCCCCAATGCACCTGTCACCCAACAGTCACCCCATCTGCCCCCATAAAGTGCACCTGTCATCATAAAGTGCACCTGTCATCAGACTGCCATCATAAAGTGCACCTGTCACCCGTCACCCATCAGTGAATGTGGCCTGTCACCCATCGGTGACCGTGGCGTGTCACCCATCAGTAACCGTGGCGTGTCACCCGTCACCCATCAGTAACCGTGGCTTGTCACCTGTCACCCATCAGTGACTGTGGCGTGTCACCCATCACCCATCAGTGACCACCGCCAGTCACCCATCGGTGACCACCCATAGACACTCGTCACCCATCAGTGACCACCCCAGGCATCTGTCACCCATCAGTGACCACCACCAGTCACCCATCAGTGACCACCGCCAGTCACCCATCAGTGACCACCACCAGTCACCCGTCACGCATCTGTGACCACCGCCAGTCACCCGTCACGCATCTGTGACCACCACTAGTCACCCGTCATGCATCAGTGACCACTGCCAGACACCAGTCACCCATCAGTGACCACCGCCAGACACTCATCACCCATCAGTGACCACCACCAGTCACCCGTCACCCATCAGTGACCACCACCAGACACCCGTCACCCATCAGTGACCACCGCCAGACACCCGTCACCCATCAGTGACCACCGCCAGTCACCTATCAGTGACCACCGCCAGTCACCTGTCACCCATCAGTGACCACTGCCAGTCACCCATCACCAATCAGTGACCACTGCCAGTCACCCATCACCTATCAGTGACCACCGCCAGACACCCGTCACCCATCAGTGACCACCGCCAGTCACCCGTCACCATCAGTGACCACCACCAGTCACCCAACAGTGACCATCGCCAATCACCTGTCAGTGACCGTCATCACCTATCAGTAAACATCACCTGTAAAAGTCTCACACATGGGTATCGCTATACTCAGGAGGACTAGCAGAATGTATTTTGGGGTGTAATTTGTGCTATGTACATGCTATGTGTTGGAAATATCATATAACTGGACAACTTTATGTAAAAAAATGCGTTTTCATTTTTTCCCCCACATTTTCCAAAAACTACTGGAAAAAAAATGACTGTTCAAAAGACTCATTATGCCTCATAGATTATACGTTGGGGTGTTTGCGTTCCAAAATTTTTCCAAAATTTTCCATTTTGTGGCCAATTCCATTGTCCTGGTGCTCCAGGACCTTCAAAAGTGTAATAGGTGGTTGAGAAATGAGATGTGTAATTTATGCTCATAGAACGCCTGAAGGTGCTAGTTCAATGTTGGGCCTCTGTATGTGGCCAGGCTGTGTAAAAGTCTCACACATGTGGTATCGCCATACTCAGGAGGATAGCAGAATGTATTTTGGGGTGTCATTTTTGCTATGTACATGCTATGTGTTGGAAATATCTTATAAATGGACAACTTTATGTAAAAAAAATGGGTTTTCATTTTTTTTACACATTTTCCAAAAACTTCTGGAAAAAAATGAACCTTTCAAAAGACTCATTATGCCTCATAGATTATTCATTGGGGTGTTTGCTTTCCAAAATGGGGTCATTTTGTGGGCAATTCCATTGTTCTGGTGCTCCAGGGCCTTCAAAAATGTGATAGGTTGTCATGAAATTAGATGTGTAATTTATGTCCCTAGAATACCTGATGGTGCTCCCTGCATGTTGAGCCTCTGCATGTGGCCAGGCTGTGAAAAAGTCTCAGACATGTGATAACGCCATACTCAGGAGGAGTAGCAGAATGTGTTTTGGGGTGTAGTTTCAAGTATGCATATGCCATGTATGAGAAATAACTTGTTAATATGACAATTTTATAAAAAAAAATAATAATAATCTTCATTTTGCAAAGAATTGCGGGAAAAAATGACAACTTCAAATAACTCACCATGCAACTTACTGAATACTTTGGAATGTCTAGTTTCCAAAAAAGGGTCATTTGGGGGGTATTTGTACTTTCCTGGCTTGTTAGGGTCTCAAGAAATTAGATAGGCCTTCAGTACATCAGGTGTGATCAGGTGTGATCAATTTTCAGTGATTGGCACCATAGTTTGTAGACTCTATAACTTTCACAAATGACCAAATAATATACACCAATTTGGGTTCTTTTTAGCAAAGATATGTAGCAGTATAAATTTTGGCCAAAATTTATGAAGAAAAATTACTAATGTAATTGTAAAATGTTATGACAGAAACAAAGAAAAAAGGCATTTTTTCACCAAATTTTCAATATATTTTTATTTATAGCACCAAAAATTAAAAACCCACTAGTGATTAAATACCACCAAAAGAAAGGGCTGTGTGAAAAAAAGTACGCAAATTTCATATGGGTACATTGTTGCATGACTGAGTAATTGTCATTCAAAGTGTGATAGCGCTGAAAGCTGACAAATGGCCTGGGCAGGAAGGGGGTTTCATGCCCAGTATTGAGGTGGTTAAAGGGTCACCTATGGAGATGTTTATGTGTTGTAGTTTGTCGCCATTCCACAGGCGTGCACAATTTTGAAGCGTAACATGTTAGGTATCTATTTACTCGGTGTAACATCATCATTTATAGTTTACCGAAAAATTGGTTATTATATTATGTGCGCACCAAAATTCATTAAAGTGTATTTTTTCCCGAAACTTTGCTTTTGATAAACCACTGCACTAATATTGTGTGACCTAAGCTGAAACAACCACCTTTTTTTTCTCTCCAGGGTCTTTTCTTTCTGAAAATATATAACATTAAGACCTCATACACATGGACGTTTCTTAAAAAATAAACAAAATGTTGGGCCCGACATCAGGGGAAAAAAACGGCGTTTTTCGGCGTTAGTAAGTGTCGGCGTCAAAAGGCATTTTTTAAAAAAAAAATCAGCCCTCTGCTATTTTTCAACCTAAAAATACCGGCGTTTTGCGTTAGTGGGCATTAGTGAGCGTTTTTTGGCGTCGGCGTCAAAAAACGCTAAAACGTTACAGCCTCAGAACGTGCTGGCCATGGGATCTAGTTACAGCTCACTAACGCCGACGCCCTCTACAGCTAAAAAACGTCAGCATTTTTATGGGGCCATTGACTAACATGGAGAGCTGCAAAAAACGTCATAAAACGCCGGCGTCAAAAAACGTCCGTGTGTATGAGGCCTTAGAGGTTCTAGGTGATTATCTAGTAAAAAAAAAAATTGCTAATTTTTACATGTGTGTGTGTGAGAAATGTCAAAAGTGGCTTGAGCAGCAAATGGTTAAAGTACCTTTCCCTGTAAATGAAACCTTTGTACCAAAATAAAAGAATGTTTGCATAACAATGTTCTTTCCTATAGCAATGGCAAGAATGTGACATAGATAATTGTACTGGAGTTCTAACATGTCCTAGCATGCTTTTGACTTATGCTCAGCAACTGACCTATACCGCATTTCAGCAGTGTGCTCCCAGTTCTGCGAATTTCCTGCCAGCTGGAAGCTCACACAGGGCAACTGGCCAGCGTGTTTGTGTGTGAGAGAGTAAGAGACAAGGAAGCGATTAGGAAAGAGAGGCAAAGAGCACACCAACCTCACAACCTGGTCACATGCGTGGTAACCATGCCCACAGCTTGTTTTCTGCCATCAGAGAAGTCAGGTACTTCGTGACATGACCTGATGTGCTGTAATTTACAATCACCCAGCATCTGATAAACATTATCAACATTTTTAATAATAGATATCAACAGGCATTTTCTACTTTGGAAACAAATCTTTAAAAAACAAAGACAAACTAAACACTGTTCTGTAAATTTTTATTAATGCTCCCACTTTATTAATAGAATTTATACCTACCAAATGAGTACAGTTTTTACTATTCTCAGGAGATTGCAAAAATGTAGTCTATTCGTTATTATTTGACTGGCAAATAATTGGCATTTTTTTCAGCTTGTCAGGTTTTTTTTGTGTGCGATCACTGCTGATGGCTATAGCCAGTGTAGCGTCATTTATTGACAACCCCACAAAATGTTATACTTTTGTGTGATCTCTCTTTGCGCACAGACAACCCCAAAAACGTGACAATAGAGGCGGCGACGGAACGTCACATCTGATTTCCATTTTTGTGGGGTTATCAAAAAGTGACGCTACACCGGCAGCAGTGCTCATTGTTTTCTGACAGTGGAGAAACATTCCTCTGTCAGAATACAATAGCGCAGCGGGAGGGATTCCCCCATCAACATAGACTGTGGTGATGGGGGAATCAAGCAATTTTCTTTCCTTCAACCACAGGTGCATTATGTATGTGACTTAGCATGCTGCAGCAAATGGTTAAGGTGCCCTCACTGCACTGGCAGTGGGAGTGGCTTAAGCGGGTATAATTAAGCAAAACCAGAGCCTAGTTTCTGTATACAAGGCACACAAATCACACAGCCCTTGAACCCACAACATTTGCTTTATTAGTCACAGAGTCTCAGAGAAACATATTATATATACCTCAGTCATTTGGTGTATATATACAGTACCTTGAAAAAGTATTCATACCCCTTGAAATTTTCCACATTTTGTCATGTTACAACCAAAAACGTAATTGTGTTTTATTTGGATTTTATGTGATAGACCAACATAAAGTGGCACATAATTGTGAAGTGGAAGGAAAATGATAAATAGTTTTCAAATTTTTTTACAAATAAATATCTGAAAAGTGTGGTGTGCATTTGTATTTGTCCCCTTTACTCTGATACCCCTAACTAAAATCTAGTGGAACCAACTGTCTTCAGAACTCACCTAATTAGTAAATAGAGTGCACTTGTGTGTAATTTAAATTCAGTATAAATACAGCTGTTCTGTGAAGCCCTCATAGGTTTGTTAGAGAACCTTAGTGAACAAACAGCACCATGAAGGCCAAGGAAAACACTAGACAGGTTAGTGATAAAGTTGTGGAGAAGTTTAAAGCAGGGTTAGGTTATAAAAAAATATCCCAAGCTTTGAACATCTCACAGAGCCCTGTTCAATCCATCATCCGAAAATGGAAA
The DNA here is from genome assembly GCA_018402905.1 of Glandirana rugosa. Lineage (NCBI taxonomy): Eukaryota > Metazoa > Chordata > Amphibia > Anura > Ranidae > Glandirana > Glandirana rugosa. The sequence continues at coordinate 594,670 of BLSH010333613.1, read as the reverse complement.
GAAGATGGCACAACTGCAAACCTACTAAGACAGGGCCGTCTACCTAAACTGACAGGCCGGGCAAGGAGAACATTAATCAGAGAAGCAGCCAAGAGGCCCATTGTAACTCCGGAGGAGCTGCAGAGATCCACAGGAGAACTATTAGTTGTGTACTCCACAAATCTGGCTTTTATGGAAGAGTGGCAAAAAGAAAGTCGTTGAAAGGAAGCCGAGAGAAGTCCATTTTGCAGTTTGTGAGAAGCCATGTGGGGGACACAGCAAACATGAGGAAGAAGGTGCTCTGGTCAGATGAGACCAAAATTGAACTTTTTGGCCTAAAAGTAAAACGCTATGTGTGGCAGAAAACTAACACTGCACATCACCCTGAACACACCATCCCCACTGTGAAACATGGTGGTGACAGCGTCATGTTGTGGGGATGCTTTTCTTCAGCAGGGACAGGGAAGTTGGTCAGAGTTGATGGGAAGATGGATGGAGCCAAATACAGGACAATCTTAGAAGAAAACCTGCAAAAGACTTGAGACTGGGGCGGAGGATTGCCTTCCAGCAGGACAACAACCCTAAACATACAGCCAGAAATACAATGGAATTGTTTATTAGATCAAAGCATATTCATGTGTTAGAATGGCCCAGTCAAAGTCCAGACCTAAATCCAAATGAGAATCTGTGGCAAGACTTGAAAATTGCTGCTCACAGACGCTCTCCATCCAATCTGACAGAGCTTGAGCTATTTTGCAAAGAAGAATGGGCAAAAATGTCACTCTCTAGATGTGCAAAGCTGGTAGAGACATACCTACCAAAAAAGTCAAATGCACGCCACACTTTTCACATATTTATTTGTAAAAAAAAAATTTAAAACCATTTATCATTTTCCTTCCACTTCACAATTATGTGCAACTTTGTGTTGGTCTATCACATAAAATCCCAATAAATACATATTACAAAAGTGGAAAATTTTAAGGGGTATGAATATTTTTGCAAGGCACTGTGTACATATAACACATCCATTACATATGTTTTTCTACACACAGAATTTAGACAGAGAGCTAACAATGTCTTTAGCTGCTCTCAGCCAAGTTTGTGAGAGCGTGGAGAGAAGAACTGAAGCCAGGCACAGCGCTGAATTGATACAGGAGGCAACTAAAGTGCAGTACACACTATGAGAAAATCAGAAGAAAAATTCCATAGGAGGCATGATCGTTCGATTTTCTTATAGTGTGTACACAACTTTCGACATGCGATTCAGACTTTTCAACGAAAGTTTCAGAAAGCACGAACTCTAAATTTTTACTTGTGCGTGAACAGATCCGATGATTTTTATTTAATGTGTACTATTTTTTTACGAGAAAAATCAAATACCAAAGACTGCGCCTGATGAGAAACAATAAACAACAGTAAGTCTAGCAAAAAAAAAGAAATCATTATTTTTTCTTTTACAAAGATGCTTAAATGCATTAAGGGGCCCAAAATCCAAGGAGCACCTTTGGGCTTTCAAGGAGCACAAACTTCACATCTAAATTCCTGACTATCTTCCCTGTGAGACTCCATAGGATATTTCTGGCATGCAACCCTCAATGTCCTTGGTGTCTGGCTCATCCAGGGTCTTTTTTGCACATGTTCTGGGCTTGCCGAATGTTGCAAAATTGTGGTTGGATTTATTTGAAGCAATTAATATTAGACGGCAGTTGACACTTTTAGCTTCCCCGAAGTTGGCATTTTTGGGGATTCATGGGGATGAGCAAGGGCCCTACCATATCAAACTGTTAATCTCATAACTCCTATATTACGCAAAAAAATAAATCCTCCTAGAGTGGGCCTCCTCCTCTCCCACTGTAGTGTCCTCCTGGGAAGCAATGGTAGATGCTTCAGCCCCGGAAAGTTTTACCCCCTTCCTGACCAGAGCACTTTTTGTGATTCGGCACTGCGTCGCTTTAACCGACAATTGCGCGGTTGTGCAACTTTGTACCCAAACAAAATAGAAATAGAGCTTTCTTTTGGTGGTATTTGATCACCTCTGCATCATTTCTGATCAACGCTATAAACAAAAGAAGAGCAACAATTTAGCAAAAAAACCCCAAATTTCTCACTTTTTGCTAAAATACAAATCCAAAAAAAAAATGATAAAAAAACGTTTTTTTTCATCGGTTTTGGCCGATTTATATTCTTCCTCATATTTTTGGTAAAAAAAAAAATCGCAATCGGCGTTTATTGATTGGTTTGCGCAAAAGTGGCCGCGTTTATGGATGATGAGAATTAATTTCTGGGGTTTTTATTTTTTTTACTAGTAATGGCGGCGATCTGCGATTTTTAGCCGTACTGCGATATTGAGGCGGACATGTCGGACATTTTTTACACTTTTTTGGGACCAATGACATTTATTCAGCGATCAGAAATTTAAATGTCCACTGATTACTGTATAAATGTCATTGGCAGTGAAGGGGTTAACCTGCAGGGGGAGATCTAGGGGTTAAGTGTGTTCCCTGGGCGTGTTCTAACTGTGGGGGGGACTGGGCTACCATGGGCATAACAGATCTAACTGATCCCAGTGACAGGGATCAGTAGATCTCCTATGCCCCCACAAACAGAGCAGGGAACCGCCATGTTTACATCGGCGGTTCCCTGTTCTTTGGCTGTGGCCGCTCATCGCGGCTCGCCGGCAGACATGGGGTCCGCTCGAACCGGGGGCACACTCCTCAGCTGCATCCACGCTGCCGCCATGAATGTAGGTAGGCGGTGTGGAACCGGTTGTAGACTTACGTATATTAATCGGGGTTGTTCCTGGAAGTATGAGAAAGTTTGGTCTTCTTGGACTTCAATTTGACCGCCGCTGACAAGCTCTATCTTTTTTTTATTGTTGATAGACAAATTGACTGATCAGCTATTGTTCTGGTTTTCATGTACATGTGTTGGTTTTCATATCTTATTGTAACATTTTTATATCTGTTCAAATAAGAGGTATATGCATCATGGATATGTACGGTTGGGTCTTGTTACCTTGTGTTTGACTGTCACCCGGATGTGGCATTGCACTCTGTTTATGGGCATAATTATGCTGCATTGTTTTGTTTGTTCAATAAAGCATTCCTGACTTGTAAGAAAAACAATTCCTGACTACCTAACACATTTTAGGAGGCCCTGGAGCACCAAGACAGTAGAAACGCCTGCAAAATTGCCCCATTTTGTGCCAAAAGTTTTCTGAAATTTAATAAAGAAAATTAAACTGTATTTTTTACACAATTAATTGTCAATTAACAACACACAGCATAGCCATACTTAGGATTACATCCCAAAACACATTCTGTTACTCCTCTCATGTATGGTGATACCACATGCGTGAGGCTTTTTCACAGCCTAGCCACATAAAGAGGCCCAAAATCCAAGGAGCACCTTCAGGCATTCTAAGGGGATAAATCATCCCATCTAATTTCCTGACTACTTATTACATTTTTGGAGGACCTGAAGCACCAGGACAGTGAAAACTGTTTGGAAAGAGAACACCCAATGAATTTTATAAAAGGGCATGGTGAGTCTTTTGAAGACTTAATTGTTTTTGCTACAAGTTTTTGGAAAATGCAGAAAGAAAATGAAATTTTTTTTTACACAAAGTTGTCAATTTAATAAGATATTTCTCACACACAACATAAGCATACTTAGAATTACACCCCAAAACACATTCTTTTACTCCCTTCGAGTATGGCGATACACTGCACTGGTGTGGCGGTGATCAGGAACATTGTTGCTGGCTGCACTGGTCTGGTGAAACTGGGGATTTGTGTTGCAGCAATCAGGACTACTGCTGCTGACTTACACTGGTCAGATGATCCTGGGACACCATTGCTGGCTTACACTGGTGTGGTCACACTGCAACTGGTGTGGCAGTGAACAGGGACAATGTAACTGGTGTGGCGGAGACCAGGGATACTGTATCTGGTGTGGCTGTAATCTGGGACACTGTAAATGGTGTGGCTGTGATTAGGGAGAATATGACTGTTGTGGCTGTGATTAGGGAGAATATGACTGGTGTGGCGTTGATAAGGGACACTTTAACTGGTGTGATGGTGATCAGGGACAATATGACTGGTGTGGTGGTGATCAGGGACACTGGGACTGGTGTAGCAGTGATCATGGACACTGTAACTGGTATGGCAGTGATCAGGGACAAAGTGACTAATGTGGCAGTAATCAGGGACAATATTACTGGTGGGATGGTGATCAGGAACAATATGACTGGTGTGGCGGTGATCAGGGACACTGTGAGTGGTGCTGCGGTGATCAGGGACACCGTGAGTGGTGCTGCGGTGATTAGGGACACTGTGAGTGGGTGTCAGCGATTGGAGACAATGACTGGTGCGGTGGTGATTAGGGACACTGACTGGCAGCACTGGTCTGTTGACATTGTACTGCTGTGGCGGTGTTCAGAGATAATGGCTGGCAGCACTGACATACAGTGATATCAGAGCAGCCAACCATTGTAAATGGTCATTGCCACAGCGGTACAATATCACCATAGTGTAAACAAAAAAAAAGTATATATAATAACAGTCCAAAGCAATCACACACTGCTCCGCTGACTGCAGGGGAACCAAGAAGGAGCTAAATGTACCTAACTTATCAATCAGCCTGTCTAGGAGGTTGCTTCATAAAGCCCTACATACAATATGTGGCCCTCCCTGTTCCACAGAAGAGACATGTTGTAAAATTTCCTCAATCAGTGGGGGTCGGGTGCCGCTGTCAGAATACAAAGTTCCAGTCGTGGGATTCCTTCATGCACCTCCTTTTAAACAGAAAAACTTACAGTGCAGGGCCAACTTAACCACTTCAGCCCCGGAAGGATTTCCCAGGTTAGGACCAGAGCACATTTTGCGATTCGGCACTGTGTCGCTTTAACTGACAATTGCGCGGTCATGCGACTTTGTACCCAAACGAAATTTGTGTCCTTTTTTTCCCCACAAATAGAGCTTTCTTTTGGTGGTGTTTGATCACCTCTGTGTTATTTCTGATCACCGCTATAAACAAAAGAGCGACAATTTTGCAAAAAAAAACTATTTTTCTTACTTTTTGCTAAAATACAAATCCAAAAAAAAAATATAAAAAAATGTTTTTTTCATCGGTTTTGGCTGATTTATATTCTTCCTCATATTTTTGGTAAAAAAAAAATCGCAACCGGCGTTTATTGATTGGTTTGCACAAAAATGGCCGCGTTTACAGATGATGAGAATTCATTTCTGGGGCTTTTATATTTTTTATTTTTTACTAGTAATGGCGGCGATCTGCGATTTTTAGCGGTACTGCGATATTGGGGCGGACATGTCGGACCATTTTGACACTTTTTTGGGACCAATGACATTTATACAGTGATCAGAAATTGAAGTGTCCACTGATTAATGTATAAATGTCATTGGCAGTGAAGGGGTTAACCTGCAGGGGGAGATCTAGGGGTTAACTATGTTCCCTGGGTGTGTTCTAACTGTGGGGGGGCTGGGCTACTATGGGCATAAGAGATCTAACTGATCCCAGTGACAGGGATCAGTAGATCTCCTATGCCCGCACTGACAGATCGGGGAACCGCCGTGTTTACATAGGCGGTTCCCCGTTCTTTTGCTGTGGCCGCTCATCGCGGCTCGCCGGCGGACATTGGGTCAGCTCGAGCGGTGGGCACACTCCTCAGGAGTACGGGTGGTGCATGTGCGCCCCCTAGCGGCCACCCGCAAATCGCTGCTTATTTACGGCAATTCGCGGGAAGCATCCACACTGCCGCAGTAAATATACTGCGCGCGGTGTGGAAGCAGTTAAGGTGACACTAAATATATCCTATTCCCCAAAAATAATCCATACACAGCCACTATTTAATGGTCCTGTAATCTATTTTTTTATGAAATTGTTTTTTACTGTTTTTCTGCCTCCTGGCAACCTCCTCCATGAGCTCCCAAACCTCCCCTTTCCCTCTCACATTGCTCTATGCACACTGAAAATCCCATGGTCTGTAGTCCATAGTCCCTAGTCCATCTTGGGGGCCAGCAATAGAGAGTGGCTACATTCCTACATACAGTGGAACCATGCAGGATGAATATAGTCACTCTCTAACAACAGCAATCAAAAGAAATGTGAAGATCTGAAGAATGCTGAAATTAATCAAAGATAGCTTCAAAAATATATTGGATGTGTGCGTGTACCGCGCTTAGGGTATTGTGCAGCTTGCTGCCGTCCAGGAATAGCCTCTCCGAGGAGATGCCAAAGGATCAATGTAAAATGTAACCGGACTAGGTGCTACTTGTGGAAAGAAATCAGTAATGTGCTAGTATGATGAATAGTCCTCAATGTGCTAGTATGATGAATGGTCCTTAATACTGCATTAAGTGCCCTTAGTTATTTCCTTTAATACTGCATTAAGTGCCCTTAGTTATTTCCTTTTTCTAGGATAAACTAATTCTGTTAATTGATATATGCATGTAAAGGTGCTTCAGCATGTGTGTATTCATTTATACTGGTGAGTCCCTATTTATAAAGTGCTTCTTGCATCAATCAAAACCAACCAAGAAATGAAAATATATAAAAAATCATGCAAAGCCCTGTGGTACTTCCCACGGGTCAGCAACAAATAATGTGGGTAGTGCAATTCCAAAGAGTAAACTGGTGTAGTGCTCAAAGTGCTCGTGCAATCTTATACAAGTCCTTTTTCTATTTAGTAGTATATAGCTTCCTTTTTGCGATGATCTCAGGTGCTCCAGTAAGTGCAATACAAGCGTGCTCCCCTCTGGATACCCCACTTACCGAACGGCGTCACCCCTGTAGGGGTAAAACGCCTGAACGCTCGTTTGGTGTTCCTGGGGGTCTCCTTGGTGCTTAGGTGTGTTGATCTCAGTGATCCTTAATTGACTGTGTTCTTCCTTCGGAGTAATGGCTATCTGCCGCCTTGTGATGGTCCTAGGGAACTCCTCTGGTGGTCTTGGAGGTCCTTTTCTGTCTGGGAGGATGCTCAGGTATGGAGAGGAAATGCAGAGAAAGTACCCATAGTGTGATCCTTTTAAAAATCCAATCACTTTATTATCCAATATCGTGTAAAAACATGTAAAACCCTGTATAAATCCAGAAAAAATCACTTCTAAAACCGTTTTTTTGGAAAGCTAGCCGCGGTGGATGTTGATAAAGTCCTGCACGCTTCCTCCTGTGTTAGCGTGCGCCCAGTGGAGAAAGGTGTAAATACATTGGTTGGTAATGAGAACGCTTTGTCTGTTGAAAGCATACAAAGCCAGTTGGTATCTTGTAAAATTTACAGATCTGTATAAAAAGTACAAACTTTCCAAACCTGTCCAATAGAGCATTGTGTTGTATATAAATCCTGTGTCTTGACTTGATATTTTCCAAAATATAAAAAAATTAAAAAAAAATGTGTGAGAGTAATTAAAAAATTAAAAATAGATTGATTGACGAGGAGATAGAAACTAGGTAAAAAATATATGTGAAAATTATGTATAAAATCTGTATAAAAAATGTCTATAGGGAATATAATTGTATAGATAATATATATCCAGGAAAAATAACTTATTATATAGCGTCGGTACCCAAAAGCTATTGACTTGAAAAAACAATGGATAACTCAGTAGGCTATACTTAAAGGGGAAACCCCACAGGGGTATCAATATCTATATTGAGGCCTCCCGGAAATAGACTCCCTAATTTGCATATCCACCTTGTTTCGTTTTGAGAGATTTTGATTCTTTTATTGCTTCCTCTCCAGTGTTCCTTAATTTTATCTATTCCATAGAATGTCAACACGGATGGGTTTTTCCCATGTACTTCCTTAAAATGCCTAGATAGGCTGTGTTTCGGGTAGCCCTTTTTGATTTTGTTAATGTGTTCTCTTATTCTTACATTGAGGGGTCTGATGGTTCTACCCACATATTGTAAGTGGCAGGTACATTCCACTATGTATGTGACATGTGTATTATTAAATGTGATTAATTCTTTGATCTGATATTGTGTCCCATATACTTGCGATTTGAAGGTTTCCCGTTTTCTTAGCTGTTTTCTACTAACACGCCATGGGAGGCATTTTTGACATGGGTAGAACCCTTTCATATCCTTAAAGATTTTGATCTCATTGGGGGGGTTGATGACGTTATGTACCAGATGTGTTCTGAGAGTAGGTGCTTTCCTGTAGATGAATCCGGGTTTTTTTGGCAGTAGTTTACTCAGAATTTTATCTGCTTGCAATATGGGGCAGTACTTTTTTACCGTTTTTTCTATTTTCTTGTACTCTCTGTTGAAGCCGGTGATAAAGGCTGTTTCTTGGTTCTTTTCTTTGATGGTATTCTTCTTTTCATCTACTAGCAGTTGATTCCTGTCCATTTTGCTTACGGTTTCCTTAAAGCGGTAGTAAACCCATCCATTTAACAGTTTAAAAACCAGTTCCATTTCCGGCACGTGCCTGAAATGTAACACTCCCATTGGTTGTGCTCTAAACCAAACTGTCAAACCATCCAATGGCTGGTGTCATAGCTGATCACATGTGCAGCATCATGGCAGTTGTAGATTAAAAAGAGGCCAAGATGGCAGCTTCCTTGGCTGAAAATGATAGGAGGGTTTACTACCACTTTAAGTTTGATCAAGGAGGTTCTTTGATATCCTTTGTCTTCAAACTTCTTAATAATCTTGTCTGCTTGTACATTGAAGTCCTCTATCCTGTTGCAATTTCTCCTCAGTCTCTTAAGTTGTCCTTTAGGAATATTGTTTTTCCATCTAGGATGATGGCAACTTGTGGCTGGGATGTACCCATTTTTTCTGTTGGTTTGAAAAATGTTCTGGTGGATATTGTTCCGTTGATATTCTCTATTTGTAGATCTAAATAATCCACCTGCCCGTGAAGCTGATGTCATAACTAGAGTTGAGCGAACACCTGGAAGTTCGGGTTCTGCTGGTCCGTCCGAACTTCGGGACAAAGTCCGGGTCCGGGTCCGGACGGAACCCGAACGATCGCACGGACAACGAACCCCATTGAAATCAATGGGGACCCGAACTTTTAGGCACAAAAATGGCTGTAGGAAAGTCCTGGAAAGCCCCAGAGGGCTGCAAAAGGAAGTAAAATGGGGGTAAGGGTAGGGCAAGTGCCCTACAAAAAAATGGGGACAGGGAAATAACTTTAAATATTTTTAAAAAAATAAAAACTTAAAAAATGCAAAAATGGAGGTGAATGTGGATCATCTTCAAACTGTGTCTGAAAAGTATTAATTAACGGTAGAAGCCATATAACTGTTCTAAAATCATCTTCAAACTAGGGCAAGTGCCCTACAAAAAATGGGGAGAGGGAAAATAA
>BLSH010333613.1:539130-560810 GCA_018402905.1 Glandirana rugosa | reverse complement strand
GTTACTCACATACGTTATAAACGGTGTTTTTATTGTCTACGTGCCATTTATGGTTTTCCCCTCCAGCTACAATAGATCCCCCAGCAGCCAGCATCAGTAGATCCTGCAGCACACCCCAGCACTCCTTGCCTTTACATACAGTCAGTGCGGGAGCGCCGGGAGGTGCCGGAACTGCGTTCCCCCGCTGAAAAAAAGCCCTGGTTGCTAGGATGCCGATGGATTCCAGCTCCTTATCTGCCAGCTCTATTACTTTCATACATTCTTTAAAGCAGTATTAAACCCAAAAGAAAACATTTATTATAAAATTTACCAATTCTTTGATGTGATAGCTGCATTTATTTTCTTTCTTCTGGTAATCCATCAGATTACAGGAATGAGACAAACCATTTGACTTTACTGTCAGTCTTTGGTATTTACCGTGCATCTGTTATTTTTGTGGCAAATATTGCATACACTCATTGTGAATTCACATGTAATATTTGGATCAAACAAGTCAAATTATCCAAATATTGCATGCAATATCCTTTCACCACTTGTAAGGGATTAGCTCAGTAGCAGGGTGTGCAGGACCCCCTGGATGGGCCACAGCACAGTGAAGTAGGCACGGACAGACAGCAGGATCTTTGTGAAAGCAAAAACTGGTTTATTTTCACGTCTGTGGTTACAAAGTGCAGGCATTAAAACAGGCAAAATAAAACAAAACAGAAAATAAACCCTTGCCACTTTGGGTGTCTAACTACAAAGACACAGGAACCTGACTACTTGTTCTGCCACAGCCTACCGCTGCCCAGACACTTAGCGGTCACACAGAAATAAACAAACAGAGGCTTTTAGTCACCCAGACTCAATCTCACCATTCAGAGTTATTGCTGCTCCACAGTCTGTTGTGCACAGAGATCTGGTTCCAGGGTGGAGCACCTTGTTGAAGCAACCTGGGAGTTTTATAGAGCCCTGAGTGCTTTATCTGTTACACATGAGCTTGTTAACCCTCATTGAGCCCAAACAGGCTCCCATCTTGGACACAACCCATAGATTTTCCTGGCTTCCTGTCACATACCACCCTCTTGTTTTAACTCTAGGGATTGGACACAGGTTGCCAGGCATGCACGCACATCTGCATTTCCCATTCTAACACCGGGGCGATGTTTCACTGTAAAACTGAATTCTTGAAGAGCCAGGAGCCACCTATTCATCCTCCTATTGGTCTCTTTGTTCTGTGCCATGGAGCAAGAGATAATTTAATGGAGCAAGAGATAATACCAGAGAGAATCTAAAGCCCATTTTATCGCTAAACATTCGTTCTCAATGGTGGCATAATTTTCTTCATGGGCCTTCAATTTCCGTCTGAGGTAAATGACAGGGTGTTCTTCCCCCTTGAAAACCTAAGACAACACAGCTCCTTAACCAACATTTGATGCGTTTATCTGGACCACAAAGTCCCTTGAAAAGTCAGATGAGTATAACACTAGCTGACTACATAAGGCCTGTCTTAAGGCCTCAAAAACTGCTTCTGCTTCAGGGGTCCATTTGATGACAGACTCCTTCCCTTTTGTCAAATTGGTCAGGGGAGCAGCCTGTAAGGCTAAATGGGGAACAAATCGGCGATAATAGCCAGCGATTCCTAAAAATGCGCAAACCTGCTTCTTGTTGGTGGGGCGTGGCCAACTCGGAATATCCTCAACTTTGTTTACTTGGGGCTTTATTAGACCTCTCCCAATGGTATATCCCAGATACTTTGCCTCCTCTAGCCCAATGGTACATTTTTTTGGATTGGCTGTAAACTCGGCTTTCCAGATGGAATCTAACACAGACTGAACCTTTGGTAAATGTGAGTCCAAATCCTCACTATGGATGACCACCAGAGGCGGCTCTTTAATTAGACAAATTAGGCGGTCGCCTAAGGCCGCGCACTCACAGGGGCCTCGCGGCCGCTTAGTTTACCTTCTTAAAAAGCCGCCTCTGCTAGATGCAGAGATCCCCAGCCATCAGCTTAGCACAGAGTCCATTCACTGCTACAGGGAGAGGAGAGAAAACAGGCTGCAAGTGGGAACAGTTTACTGGGTGATCGGAGCTCCCTGAGAGCTCCGGATCACAGCCAGAGAGAGACACTCAGCTCATCAGAGCCAGTGCTGACCCTCCCCCTGCAGCCCGCACAGCCAGACAGGAGAGAGCTGCTTCTACTCCTCCTCCCGTCCTCTCCTTCTGTGTCTGCCCCACCCACACTCCCCGACAGACAGGGTTCTACCTAAAAAAAGGGGATGTGGGCACGGGAAGATTCAAGCTCAAGCCCAGCAAACGTAAAGGAAAGATGGAGTCTAATCCATCCAGTCCCTCCTGCCTCCGAGGTAGTACTCTGTACTCTGATGTAGGGGGTGCCCTTCCTTCCCTCCTTCCTCCATCCTTCTCTCTTTCTTTTTCTCCCTTCATCCTCCTTTCTTTCTCTCTTTCTTCCTTTCTCTCTTTCTTTTTCTCTTTCTTTCTCTGTCTATACCTCTTTCTTTCTCTTTCTCTTTCATTCTCTTTCTTTCTTGTTATCTTTCTTCCTTTCTCTCTCTTTCTTTTTCACTTTCTCTCTTTCTTTCCATCTTTCTTTCTTCCTCTTTTTTCCTTTCTCTCTTTCGTTCTCTTTCTTTCTTTTTCTTTCTTTCACTCTTTCTATCTTTTTCTCTCTCTCTCTTTCTCTTTCTATCTTTCATTCTCTCTCTCTCTCTCTCTTTCTACCTTTCTCTCTTTCATTCTCTCTCTCTCTCTCTTTCTACCTTTCTCTCTTTCTTTTTCTTTCTTTCTTTCCATCTTTATTTCTTTCTATATCTCTCTCTCTTTCTATCTTTCTCTCTCTCTTTCTTTGTACCTTTCTCTCTTCCTTTCTTTGTACCTTTCTCTCTTCCTTTCTTTCTTTTTCTCTTACTTTCTCACTTTCTCTCTCTTTTTTTCTCTCTTTCCATCTTTCTTTCTATCTTTCTTTCGCTTTCTCTCTCTTTCATTCACGTTTCTTCTATCTTTCTTTCTTTCTCTTTTCTTTCTCTTTCTTTCTTTCTAGCTTTCTTTCTTCCTCTCTCTTTCTTTCTCTTTCATTCTCTCTTTCGTTTTCTCTTTCTTTCTATCTTTCTTTCTTTCTCTCTTTTTTTCCTCTTTCTAGCTTTCTTTCTCTCTTTCATTCTCTTTCTTTCTTTATCTCTCTTTTTCTTTCTACCTATTTCTCTTTCTTTCTCTTTCTTTCTCTTTCTCTCTTTCTTTCTCTCATTCTTTCTTTCCGTAATACTTTCTCTCTTTCTTTCTTTCGCTCTTTCTATCTTTCTTTTTTCTCTCTCTTTCTTTTTATCTTTCTCTCTTTCTTTTTCTCTCTCTTTCTTTCTTCCTCTCTCTTTCTTTAACTTTCTCTCTTTATATCTTTCTTTCTCTCTCTCTTTCTTTCTTCCTTCCTTCCTCTCTTGTTTTCTCTTTTTTTCTCTATTTCTTTCTCTTTTTCTTGCTTTCTCTTTCGTTCTCTCTTTCTTTCTTCCTTCCTCTCTTGCTCCTCTCTTTCTCTTTTTTTTCTCTCTTTCTTTCTTTCTTTCTTTCTCTGTCTCTCTCTCTTTCTTCCTTCCTTCCTTCCTCTCTTTCTCTTTTTTTCTCTATTTCCTTCTGTCTCTTTCGTTCTCTCTTTCTTTCTTCCCCTCTCTTTCTATCTCTCTTTCTTTCTTCCTCTTTCATTCTCTCTTTCATTTTCTATTTCTTTCTTTTATTCTTTCTTTCTCTCTCTCTTTCTTTCTATCTCTTTCCTTCTTTCTCTCTCTTTCTTTCTTTCTTTCTTTCTATCTATCTCTTTCTTGCTCTTTCTTCCATTCTTTGTTCTCTTTCTTTCTTTCAATCTTTCTTTTTCTCTCTCTCTTTCTATCTTCCTTTCTCTCTCTCTCTCTTTCTCTCTTTCTAACTTCCTTTCTCTTTCTTTCTCACTTTCTTTATTTCTCTCCTTCTTTCTCTCTCTCTCTCTTTCTTCCTCTCTCTCTTTTAATCAAAAGAAGTTTTTATTTGTTCTTCCAATGTCACACAAACAGAAATTATGTCTGAAGAATTATGTCTGAAGATACATACAATCAGTATAGTACAGGTGATGCATAAAGCAATAGTCACAGCAGATACACTTTTCAGCCTAGAATAAAACAGAAACTGTACCATGTCAAAACTGAAATGTCAAAAAACAGTGTGTTCAGTGAGGCAATTGCAACACAAATAAAACTGTTCAGCTCTATAAATGATGTACATGTAGTAGATCATGCTAACGTGGAAAAACAAATGAAGAAGAAAAAAGGAAGAGAAGAAGAAAAAGAAAGAAGAAAGAGTACAATGTGCATCGTTTGGCCTATGACTCATTACCAGTTGTCTCAACCACTACGAGACTATTATATTATAAATAGAGGATTATCCCTGGAGCAGTCTATCTCTGGCCAGTCATGCTGGTGCAAGGCCTGGAACATCCAGCCACGGCTGCCACATAGAATGAAATTTACAGGGAGCATATCTGTTCTGTTAGGTTATTATTTTGCGTATAAGCAGATCATTTACCCTGTCTACCCACTGCCGTCTGGTAGGTACCCGGGAGGTGATCCAAAACTGAGAAATTAATTTTCGTGCAACATATAGCAATCTAAGAACCGCAACATGGGCTTGCGGTGTAAGAAATTCCTCCTCCAGGGCACCTAACAGGCACACTATAGGGGTCCTTGGGATTCTGAACATATAAACCTGTGTAACTGAGTCTAGAACCTCAGTCCAGTAACGGGTCAACTTAGGACATCGCCAGAGGATGTGAATGAGATCACTATGGTCCCTCTCACATTTGGGACAGAGTAGGGAGCTGGTTTTTCCCCATTTGTGCAGCTGGGCTGGTGTTCTATAGGCCCTATGCAGTAGATAAACATGTGAAAGCTTTTGAGAAGCTGACACCAAGACCAGAGGGGCTGACGACAGGCAAAGTTCCCACATAAATCCATCTATGGCCCCTATATCTCTTTCCCAACCCCTTCTGCAGGGCAATTTGTGTAAAAGAGTGGTATATCCTCTGGATATCAAGCCCCTTTTATCCTCAGTAAAAAACACCTCCCAAATTATCGGGTGGTCGCATAGGTGAAGTCGGGAAAATCTGGATTGTGAATGCAAAGCATGCCGTATTTGTAGGTGTCTATAAAATTGGGTTTTGTTGAATGCGAATTCTGTTTGGAGCTCTGAAAAAGATTTTAGAGTTGTATCTCAGTATAGATGGAAAACATACATTATGCCTGCTTTCTCACCATCCTGAAAGCCTTCTGGTTTGAGTATTTCCAGATAATTAGTGTTACGCCATAGTGGAGTTTGGGGTAGAAATCCACTTAAACCTAACTTCTTTTTAATTTGGGACCAGAGCGTACAGTTGCCACTGTTTTGTCTAGGTGTCCGAATCACACCTCCAGGAGAGCCAGAGCAGGCACAGGAGCCCCAGGAGAGGCATGAATTCTATGTATCGGGTCATCAGGGTCTATATTCCCCCAGCCACCCAATTGTTGTAGCTGGGCAGCAAAGTAATACACTCTAGCATGTGGGGCGGCCAAGACACCTTGGTCTTTCCCCATTTGGAGGGTATCCAAGCTAATGCGTCCAGTTTTTTTCCTCCAAATCAGCTCTCTAAATTGAGAATCTATATGAAGGAACCACTTCCGCGGTATCCAGAGCGGGGCATTCTGAAATACATACAGAAGCTGGGGGACCCATACCATTTTTATGAGATTGATTCTTCGCACAACTGACAATGGTGGCTTACACCAGGCGGTGCACCGGTCTCTGAATCTAGGGGGCACCAAGTTCAATTTTATATAATGAGAGGGGTCAGGAGAAACTTGTATACCCAAATATCTAAACTGAGAGACAATTTGTACTGATTGGGCACAAGCTGGGACTGGGTCAGTCAGGTCATCTATGGGCATCAGGACTGATTTGTTCCAATTAATGGAAAAGCCAGACAGAGTGCCAAAGGTATTAATGAGGGAGTACTAAAGGGGCAGACAGAAGTTCCCGATAAGATTATGCGGTGCAAGAGGATAAAGTCAAAATCAGAAACAGATTTATAAAACATCAAAGCTTTATTGTATACAAATTTTTCTTAAAGAAGAAGAACATGTCATATACAGAATCTACACTTTTATGGCTGGAGACTGGGCGCGCGCACCAATAGGTGCTTTACTCTAGTGAATGCTTTACCTTGTTGGGGGACCCACATTTGTTCCTTCCGTGGCTCCACCTATCCGCGCCCCCCAGTAAAGACTTTTTCAGTGTGGTTCATCCTGGTCTTTATGCATCTGCTGCAGTTGCACAGTGCCAGGTGTCTGCCCCTTTAGTACTTAATCTTTTTGGGGATGAGGTGCATTCTAAATTACTTCTGTTCTAGGAAACCAAGGAGATAATACAATCAATGTATTAATGAGGGACATTACTGCCTGCAACGAGCCCTGAGTGCCTCCCAAATAAAGCAGAGTATTATCTGCATACATCCATCCCCGAATCACTCTGGAAGCCAACAATGTTGGCATCATTTCGAATTCTCTCTGCTAATGGCTCCAAAGCAAGGGCAAGCAGGAGGGGCGACAAAGGGAACCCCTGCCTGGTTCCCCTATGTAGTTGGAAAGATGTGAGTATTTAAGTGCTAAAGTCAATTCTTCTTCCATTATGGGGGCATTTAGCATCTCCACGTCCAAGGCCGACAAACAGGACAGTGCACAACCATCCCAAAACTCCTCTATCTCAACATAAGATGGGTCAACTTTAGAAGAGAACAGGTCCTCGTAAAATGTACGGAACACTTTAACTATAGCAGGTGTATGCATGTGAAGGGAGCCCCCAACGTTCTGTATCTCAGTGATAAAGGATGATGATTGCTGGGACCTTGCTAACAGCGCAAACATGTGGCCAGTGGACTCGCCCTCCTCTAAATGTTTTTGTTGGAGGAAAAAACATTTGTTTTCGGCCAATTGCAGTGCTACCTGTGTTCTCTTAACTTCATTGCATAAAAGTACTTCCCATGTTTTAGTATTAGTTTTAACAGAGGAAATAATTTTAATAAATTGACCCCGGAGATACGCCTTGGCTGCATCCCACACAGTGCCCAAAGAGATTGAATCAATGTTATGCTGCAAAAAGACCTCTAACAGGCCCGGGATGGGGGTCTGGTTCCGGAAATAGGGATAACCAGAAAGGGTTTAACTTCCATTCATTCCATTTGGCATTGAGATCTCTACCCAAAAAAGGTGAGTGGTCCGATGTATATGTCTGCTCTCATAATCAGAAGAGGTTATCACCCCAAGCAGTGCATCATTGCCCAGTCCCATATCAATTCTGAATAGTCCACCATGTGTGGCAGAGTAAGTTGAGAATTGTCTAACACCAGGGTGCTGCCCCCTCCAAACATCCATTAATCCAAGCTCCCCAAGCAAGCAAGCAAGGGAAGTAGGCCCTCCTGACACTGAATGGGCAGGTGGGACTGCTGAGAGGTTATCCCAGCCTGGATCTAAAATAATATTAAAATCTCCAACCACCAACAAGGGAACAGCCGGTAATCGGGCCATAAAGCTTGCTAAGGCCTTGAGGACCTCGGATGAGAATGGAGGTGGTATATAGACACTTGCTATGATGCACCACATATATTACATAGCCAAAAGACATAACGGCCTTCCGGGTCAAGGATGGATACAGAACAGGAAAATTGTACACCCTGACGAATAAGAATGCTCACTCCTCCTCTGGAATAGGAGGAGTGGGTGGAATGATATTGATTACTAAATACTCTAGTTGAAAAATTAAATGCCTGATTAGGAGAAAGGTGAGTTTTCTGGAAACACACAATACTTGCATTGAGTCTTTTAACCACCCTCAAAACCGCTAGGCATTTCACAGTGTAACTTAAACCTTGTACATTCCATGATAAAGTTCTTATAGACGTAGCCATGGGAACTTAGATGACACAAACACTAAAATCCCCTGGGGTTGAAACAAATCACCCAGGAGCAGTTAACAAAGCGTACCATAAATCCAGTGTGTGTACTCTCAGGGTAGGGGCAAGCCCTAGGTATAAGGTATTTGTAACAATAAGGAGTAAAACATGAGAAGCTGCTCCATGAAATGTCAGATCTTCTGAGTCACAGTACCATTATGATAACAACAGCATTAAAGAATAGAAACAAGGAGAGTACAGTGGGCCAACAGGGCCCCAAAACTCTGATAACATAGTTTGCAACATTGCATATGGGATCTTCATTTGGGGGGGGGGGGGGGGGCACAGTGGAAACCCAAAACGATGGTAAATGGTTTCATAACAGCAGAAATTGTAGTTCAGTAATTGTATAACGTGCAGTAGAAGGTTGTTCCATATCCACCTTAGCAACATATAAACTGAGGCCAAAAGTTTGAATTCGAAATGGCATAGTAATGGTTTGTATTCGTCTACAGGTGTCCTCCTGACGGCGTGCAGTAGCTCCCCTTTCCTCTCTATCAAGCCACTGGGTAACCAGTGAAGGGCGATCAAAAAAATGGACTGCTCCTTGCGCCACCACCCACAGTCGTGCTGGATACAGCATGGCATATTGCAGGTTCAGATCCCCGAGTTATCCATGTTTAATGCACTGCCCCTGGTTCTTGCTTTAGAAAGGATGGCATCTCTGTCCTTGTAGTTTAATAGTTTGAACAGGAAAGGACAGGGTGGAACACTCAGTGGAGGTGGACCTGCCGGCATCCTATGCGCCCTTTCTACTGTAAACATGGGGGAAAAGGAATCTTTCCCAAAAACAGAGAGCAGCCATTGCTCTATAAACTGGAACAGTTTCTTGCCCTCTGCTCATTCTGGAATGCCAATTGCTCACACATTATTGCAACGCATCCTGTTTTATAAATTGTCAAGGTGAGCGGCATGCTGCGCAGAAATCTGCCCTTGATACTTTAAATCTCTCTGCAATGGCGCCATGTCGTCTTCTGAAGTCTGCTGAAGTAGGCTCCCTTAGCTTTTGCATGTCATGGCACAGATATGAGATTTCTGCTTTCACTCCCTTAATCTTGTCTGTGAGGGCTGTGGTAGAAGTATTACAGGAGGTCACTGCTAATAAAATATCATGTAGTGTGGGCTCCTGCTCCTCAGTGTCCATGGTCGCAGCATGTGGCCTAGTTAGGGAATCCACAGGGGTATTCACCGTGTTCCAGTTCATGGAGGGCCCAGGTACATCTTCCAGAGGGAGTCCTCTGCGTCCAACTGATTCCTCAGCAAGTCGTCCGGGCAGGAGCCCATAAGTGGGCGGTCTTTAGAGAGAGAGTGGGCAAACAGTTTTTCTGCAGCCTCCTTGTATCGGTCCCGAGAGGAGTGCTGGGGCGGGGCGCCATCTTGGTCTTAAGCTGCGACCGGTGTGTGGCTTTCCTTCGCCTTTTTGGACGCAGTTTGCGGCCAACAGAGTGCCGGTTTTAGTAGTACGGTGAGCAGGGACCCATAAGGGTCACTTTGGCTTACTTCCACGAAGGGTAGTGGTCACCCACAGGATGAAATCCAGGATAGTCGGCAGAGAGCTCCCGGGCCAGGTCTGTCTACATGTGGTGCTTAGCCACGCCCCCTCTCTTTATTTCTAGCTTTCTTTCTATCTTTCTTTTTCTCTTTTTTCTTTCTCAATGGGGTTGATTTACTAAAGGCAACTTGGAAGTGCAGTCGCTGTAAATCTGAGGGGAAGATCTGAAATCAGGGGAAGCTCTGCTGATTTTATCATCCAATCATGTACAAGCAAAAATGATGCGTTTTATTTTCCTTGTATGTCCCCCTCGCATCTAAAGTGACTGCACTTCCAAGTGCACTTGTAGTGCAAAGTGGATTTGCCTTTAGTAAATAAACCCCTTTCTCTCTTTCTCTTTCTTTCTCTCTCTCTTTTTATCTTTCTTTCCCTCTTTCTTTCTCTCTCTTTCTATCTTTCTTTCTTTCTTTCATTCTCTCTTTCGTTCTCTCTTTCTTTCTATATTTTTCTCTCTCTCTCTTTCTTTCTTTCTCTCTTTCTTTATCTTTCTTTCTATCTATCTTTCGTTCTCTCTCTTTTTCTTTCTTTCTCTCTCTCTTTCTGTCTTTCTTTCTCTCTCATTCTTTCTTTCTTTCTCTCTCTCTTTCTTTCCCACTCCAGTTCTCCTCTACCCATTCCCCATCTTCTACCCACTCCCCCCTTTCTCCACCCTCCTCCTTCTCCCTTACCCCATGGTTCCCAGCCCCATCTCCCACTCTCATTTTTGCTGCTGCTTGTGTGGGCAGGATGTGTACTGTGCCAATCCCTGCTGACCCTCCTCTCATATTCATCCCATGTGATTGGCACAGTACACATCCAACAGCAGTAATAAGATGCTCCACCTCAGGGTCCTTCCTTAACCTCTACAAAGTTCCAGAAGAGAGCAAAAAACTCCGGAGGGGAAGGTAGAGGGGGAGTTGTCATTCCAGTGTAGCTTTAGCCCAGTGACAGCCTGCCAGAATAGGTGGGCTCTGTGAGGGCAGCTTCCCTGTTCAGCTCTGCTTGAGGAGGCCATATCTGTATTATTCATTACTGCCCCTATACTGTACCCTCCTGCCCCCTGTACTGTGTCCACCTACCCACCCCCTGTACTGTGCCCTCCTGCTCCACCCTGTACTGTACCCTCCTACCCCCTGCACTGTGTTCACTTAACTACCCCCTGCACTGTGTCCACTTACCTACCCCCTGTACTGTGCCCTTTTGCCCCCCCCTGTACTGTATCCTCCTGCCCCCTGTACTGTGCCCACTTACCCTCCAATCGTGTTGTGCCCTCCTGCTCCCCCCTGTGCCATTTTTTTCCTTGACCGATTCTGAGAGAGGAATTTGCCAATACCCTTTGGTCAGGTCTAACGTCGTCATATACAGGGCTGTCAATCAATTAGTCTATGTGGGGCATGGGATAGGTGTCAAACTTAGTGATTTTATTCAAGTGGCGAAAGTCATTACAAAACTGTCAACTTCCTTCTGGTTTGGGCACTAAGACAATAGGACTGGACCAATCACTATTCAACTCTTCAATAACTCCCAGCTCGCACATTTTTTACTTCTTGGGGAATTATCTCTTGCCGGGCTCTGGGAATTCGATAAGGTTTCAACTTGACCCTTTCCCCTGGTGTGGTGACAATGTCATGATCTACCCTAGACACCCAACCTGGCAATTCTGAAAATTTCTCTTTATTTTGGAGCACAAACTCTCTTCCTGTTGCTGAGCTTTGGACAGAGTCTGCGCTATCCTGACTTCAGGGATAACTAGGTTAGGCGGAGTAGAAAATGGGATAGTCTCAGCGATCAAGGATTCCCTATTCCTCTATGGTTTTACCAAATTCACATGATATTTCTGCTCAGGTTTTCGTCTTCCTGGTTGGCTAATTTTATAATTCACATCACCCATTTTTTTTCAACACTTCATAGGGACCCTGCCATTTGGCTAGGAATTTACTTTCGACCGCGGGGACCAGCACCAACACTAGGTGCAAAAGAACAGACCTGTGCCAACTGGGCTTTTGCCAACTGTTCCTTCACAATAGGCATCACTTGCTCAATTCTGTCTTGCATTTGTGCCACATGTTCAATCACACTTCTATGAGGGGAACTCTCACTCTCCCATGTTTCCCTGGCAATGTCCAATAGTCTCCGTGGGTGCCACCCATACAGTAGCTCAAAAGGAGAGAACCCTGTGGACGATTAGGGAACCTCCCTGATAGCAAACATCAAATAAGGGAGTAGACAATCCCAATTAAATCTGTCTTTATGAATCACCTTCCTCAGCATTTGTTTTAACGTTTTGTTAAATCTTTCAACCAGCCCATCTTTTTGAGGGTGATACACTGAAGTACATAATTGGGTCACTTTAAGAAGTTTTCAAAGCTCTTTGGTTACTCTAGACCTAAATGGGGTGCCCTGGGCAGTTAGTACTTCTTTAGGAATGCCCACATGGCTGAAAACCTGAAATAGCTCTTTGACAATGGTTTTTGCATACGTGTTTCGAAGAGGAATTGCCTCTGGGTATCAGGTGGCATACTCCATTATCACCAAGATGTGCTGGTGCCCTCAAGCGGACTTCAGCAAAGGGCCAACCAAATCCATGGCGATCCTCTCAAAAGGGACCTCAATGATGGGCAGGGGTACCAAAGGACTGCGGAAATGTGGCATGGGTGCAGAAATCTGAACAGTACATTTCCACTTCCTTAGTGATCCCAGGCCAATAGAACCTCTGGGTGATTCTTTCCTGGGTCTCTTCAACTCCTAAATGTCCCCCAAGAATGTCCCCATGGGCCAGTACTAAGACCAGTTTGCGGTAAGTTTTGGGTACCACCAGTTGCTCAGTGGTTTCCTCTACCCCCTGTGACACCCGGTATAACAGGTCCCTTTCCATGATGAAGCACAGGAGGGCAATCCTCTTGTCAGGGTTAACAAATTCCTCATCTATTTTCCCTACATTCTCCTGGGCCCTTAGTAATATGGGATCCTTCAATTGTTCAGTGGAAAAACTTTCTCTGTGTACCTCTAGATCATCAAACACTAGAGGTGGCTGTTCCTCTTCTGGGGCTGCAGGCTCTTCCCTAAGCCCTGTTGTTTCTTCTGCTAATACTGACAAGGGGAACTCACACTTAGAGGATTCCTTAGTAGAACCTTCAGGCTCTGAAGAACCACTTAATGGTGAATCTGGGCAATCCCAGAGCTCCCAGAATTTTGGGAAATCCCTTCCCACAATGGCGCCATGTGGTAGTTGGGGAACCAAAGCCACCTGGTGACACAGGTCATCGAGGGAGGTTTCAAAGGATACCGTAGTCATCGGATACTCTCGAGTGTCCCCATGTACACAAATAACCGCCATTTTCCTAGGGTATAAGGTTTTCCCCACCACCAGTTCAGTTTTTACCAAGGTAATTAGGCTACCTGAATCCAACAATACAACAATATTTTTACCATCTAAACACATTTTGCATACAGGTTTCTCATTTCTCTTTACTGCAGTGCATCTAGTTGCAAATACGACTGCCGTCTCTCAGTAAGAAAGTCACAGTGCATTGGTTCATCAATAGTTGGGCAAACTGCCGCTACATGTCCCTCTTCTCGGCAACGTTAACAAATTAACTTTCTAGTCACCTCCTGTGGGATTGGTCTTCCAGGCAACTCTTGCCAGATATTTGAAGCAGTTCCAAACATTCCTTTAGTTCCCCCTTTTTCGCTCTCTCCACCCCCATCCCTTGGTGCAGTCTTACCCGTAGCTGGGGATGGCCTGGTCTTGGGGTGAAAAGTCTATGAGTCTCTGAGGGAAGATGTCAGATTCTTAGTCGTTAGGTACCTTTCCACAAGGTCTACAAGTTTGTCTGCTGTTTCTAGATCTCCATGGCTAACCCATTTCTGCAAGATGGTAGGGAGAGACCTCAGAAATTTGTCCATGACCACCCATTCCACAATTTTTGGACCGGACAGAATCTATGGCTGCCGCAATTTCCTGGTGAAGTGGATAAGGTCATACAATTGTGGCCGGGGTGGCTTTCTCAGCCGATAGCTCTTTTGTGGACATACTGAGCACGGACAGCCAGGGCTACACCCAGTTGTGCCAATATTTCCATTTTTAAATGATCATAGTTTTTTGCATCTTCAGGCTTCAAGTCAAAATAAGCCTTTTGGGATTCTCCAGATAGTAGGGGGCACTAGTTCAGCCTATTGTTTTTTAGGCCAACTTTCTTTTTCCGCTGTTTTTTCAAAGTTGGTCATAAACATCTCAGGGTCATCATCTGCAGTCATCTTTGGCAACAGGTGGCTTACCCAAAAAGACGCTATGTTACTGGAATCACTCCCAACCTTGGTCTGCTGCCTTTGCTGAAACTGTTTTATGACGGCCTCCATTTGTTGTTGGTGTTTCTGGTCCTGCTGTTCCAGTGCTTTCTGCTGAATTGCAAGGCTTTGTTGGTGAGCCACTTGTTGGGCTGCAAGGCTCTGTTGGTCAGCCTTTTGTTGGGCTGCAACGCTCTGCTGCAAAGTTGCATTTGTATGCTGTTGGTTTTGCGTTTGCCAGAGCAAGCTGTCTCAGTAGCTCCTCCATGCTGGCCTTACTTCACCTGCCCGACAAGCCTCCACCACCATGTGTGCTCAGTAGCAGGGTGTGCAGGACCCCCTGGATGGGTCACAGCACAGTGAAATAGGCACGGACAGACAGCAGGATCTTTGTGAAAGCAAAAATTGTGCTTTATTTACGTCTGTGGTTACAAAGTGCAGGCATCAAAACAGGTAATATAAAAGAAAACAGAAAATAAACCCTTGCCACTTTGGGCGTCTAACTACAAAGACACAGGAACCTGACTACTGCTGCCCAGACACTTGGCGGTCACAAAGAAATAAACAGAGGCTTTTAGCCACACAGACTTAATCTCATCATTCAGAGGTATTGCTGCTCCACAGTCTGTTGTGCACAGAGATCTGGTTCCAGGATGGAGCAACTTGTTGAAGCAACCTGGGAGTTTTAGAGCCCTGAGTGCTTTATCTGTTACACCTGGGCTCGTTAACCCTCATTGAGCCCAAACAGGCTCACTACACAGCACAAACACAAAAGCAATCAGTGTACAACATAAACCTGGGAAAAATATATCTCCCATCCTGGACACAACCCATAGATTTTCCTGGCTTCCTGTCACACACTTCAATACTGGGCACTTTCACCCCCTTCCTGCCCAGGCCAATTTTCAGCTTTCAGTGTTGCCACACTTTCAATGACAATTGTGCGTTCATGCAACATTATCCATATGAAACATGTGCCATGCAACACTACCCATATGAACCACATACTCATATGAGCGCACCCCAAGGGATGCGCAAGGGGGCATGGTTCTGGGAGGACTTCCATGGATGCCCTCCCAGAGCAAGAGACTTGCTCTGTAGCCATCTTATGGCTATAGCGCGGTCATGAGGTGGTCAATGACCTGAGCCCACAGAGAGTTCACTATGCAGCTGGAAGATTTTTTTTTATTAGCACGGGGGGGGGGGGGGTTGGGGGTGATGAGACATGCACTGGATGCTGTGACCCAGAACATGAAGTTGTCTTGTCCCTTTGGTAATTAGAGACAGGCAGGCTGTAGCAAAAGATGGACAAAAGATCCAGAAATTGATCAGCCATGACCCTATGAATTGCAGTCACAACATGTGAGCCCATCATTACACTGTGGGGAAAACAAACAGCACAGGGAATATAAGTACACAAATATCTAGTTAAAACAACCAGAACATTTCAAAGTGTACAATGCCTTTAGAGAAGGTTCACACAGGGGCAACTTCAAAGTCGCCCGATTCTCATCTGACTTCAAAGCCGCCCCCTGCAGCGCAACTTCAGCGCAGCTTGCAAGCGACTTCTGTATAGAAGTCAATGCAAGTCGCTTGAAGTCGCACCCAGAGTGGTGCTGGAACCTTTTTCTAAGTCGGAGCGACTTGAGTCACTCCTATTAGAACGGTTCCATTGCACTGCATGGAGCACATTTAGTCGCCTGACAAGTCGCTCATGTGTGAACCGACACTTAATGTTAAAAGAAAACCTGTCATGAGAGAAATATGTAGGCTGTTATTACTGACCTCTGTTTATGAAAATGCTTTTTTTTGGCTGCCATACTGATGCTTCAGCTTACTTTCTGAATCACTAATATGTAATTATAAAAATAAGGAATATGACACGTATTTTATACTAATATGCTGCACACTTGTTCTCGTTCGGAAATACTGAGACAAAGCACAGCCAGGAATTCATCATTTGTAGAAGGATATTTCCTGTACTTTAAAGTAGAACTATAGGCAAAACCTTTTTTTTTTTTTATTTTGGATAGCACAAGGGAGCGCAAGCTATAACCCCTGTCAGATTTTCTCTTTTTAGCCACCTGTATCCCATTGCATAGATTTTCTGTCACTTCCTGTCCCACAGCCAAACAGGAAGTAAAAGGAAATCCCTGCAAATTAAGGGAATTGCTTGTGGACCCCCGGGTCACCAAAACTAGTGTCCACATTGGAAGTGTTTTCCCTCTATTACTTTTCTGGGGACAACCCAAAATTTGGGATTTTCTTTTAATTTCACTTTCAATGATAATGGTAAACAGGACAAATAGGGAGCATGAAACTCCTTAACAGGACTACAGGTAGCAATAAAAACCTAACAGGTGCTCTAATTCCACTCCACGCTATCCAAAACTAAAAAAAAAATGTTGCCTTTAAGTCTAATACACATGGGCCGAATGTCATGCAGCGTTGGCAGTTTTCTATTTAACATTGAACATACACACATGACATTCGGCCCGTGTGTCTAGCAGCCAATCCATCAGAAGCCGGCCGATCACAAGAGTCATGACTGAAAAAGGTCTGCCGAGTTGAGAGTGCTGACCAGAGTGTTCTGGTGGGGCGTGCCCCCGCCAGAACGCAATAGAGGAGAACGCTGTACTAACATCGAATTGTCCGTTTTTTTTTTTTGTTCAACCCACTGTGTTGAAAGAAAACAAAAAATTTAGTTTGTAAGAGGCTTTAGTTATACTTTAACCACTTCAGCCCCAGAAGGATTTCCCACTTTAGGACCAGAGCACTGTTTGCGATTCGGCACTGTGTCGCTTTAACTGACAATTGCGCGGTCATGCGATGTTGTACCCAAACAAAATTTACGTCTTTTTTTCCCCCACAAATAGAGCTTTCTTTTGGTGGTATTTGATCCCCTCTGCGCCATTTCTGTTCGCCGCTATAAACAAAAGAAGAGAGACAATTTTGCAAAAAAAACCTAATTTCTTACTTTTTGCTAAAATACAAATAAAAAAAAAATCGGTTTTGGCTGATTTATATTCTTCCTCATATTTTTGATAAAAAAAAACGCAATCTGCGTTTATTGATTGGTTTGCGCAAAAGTTGCCATGTTTACGGATGATGAGAATTCATTTCTGGGGTTTTTATTTATTTTATTTTTTTTACTAGTAATGGCGGCGATCTGCGATTTTTAGCGGTACTGCAATATTGCAGCGGACATGTCAGACCATTTTGACACTTTTTTGGGACTATAAAAAATGCACAGATTACTGTGTAAATACCATTGGCAGTGAAGGGGTTAACCTGAAGTGGGCGCTCTAAGGGTTAACTGTGTTCCCTGGGCGTGTTCTAACTGTGTGTGGGCTGCCCTGGCAGGGGGGAGGGAGTGATCACGGCTTCCATATACAGGAAGCCTGTGATCACAGCCCTTCCCCCTCTAACAGAACGGAGATCCGTGTTTACATACACGGACCTCCGTTCTTTCACTGCAGGGGGGGCCACCGCGGGTAGCCGGCGGTGATCGAGTCTGCCCTACCCGCTCCCTGGCCTCCCGAACAAAGTGAGCGTGCGAGCACGCCTCCGGCGGCGCGTGCAAGCTCACAGTGAGGGATATCGCAGCCGCCGTCATATGACGGCGGTTTGCGATATCGAGCCACTCTGTCGCCATCAGACTGCGGTCTGGTGTGGTTAAACACCAAAAGTACCCAACCACTGCATAGCCTGGTTATGTAAATCAAAGTAGATAAAGCTAAATAGCAGTCAGTTTATGTGGGACAAAGGCACGTTACTCTGCAATCCATTATAATGCATTTCACGCATAAAGCGGAGTTCCACCCAAAAGTGGAACTTCCACTTATTTGCTTCCTCTCCCCCCTCCAGTGCCACATTTGGCACCTTTCAGGGGGGAGGGGGGAAATGGGACCTGTTTTTGACAGGTCCCCCTTCTCTTTTGGAGACGGGGCCACGGCACGGTCTCCTGGAAGTTCGGGCCCCCTCCTCCTTCCTCCGCCTCGCCAATTAGAAAGCACTCCATGCTTTGTGCTTGTGCAGTAGGGAGCTGCCCGTGAAGCAGTGTTGCCAACCTCCCGTTGTGTTTTTTACTGGCAAAACATGGAAAATTTACTGGCGGAGCACATTTTTTACTGGCAACCTGAAAAATAACAGAACTCCTATTAAAATCTAAGACAATTGATATTTAAACGCAACATGGAAACACTGACAATACCCATATCAAGTAATTTGCCTGGTTTACCCTTAAAAAGTCAGCACAGCATTGCAAATTATCTGACCCTGCTATTTATAGACAGCTGTAAAAATCACAGATTTTTACATACTGGCAGTAAATTTACTGGCGGTTGGCAACCCTGCTGTGAAGCCAAAAGGCTTCACTGCCCGTTTCCCTTAGTGGCGATGGCGGCGCCAGCACCTGACAGCCGATCCGAAGATTGGCTAGGGTGCCAGCATCGTGGGCTCCCTGGACAGGTAAGCGTACATATATTAAAAATTAGCAGCTACAGTATTAGCCGAGTACTTAAAAAAACACAAATCCATCCCCGTCATAAGATATGTTTTGCTTACCACAACTTTAGGAATCCTGCGCTTAACACCAGCACGGCTTCTAAAGAAGAAATA
The DNA here is from genome assembly GCA_018402905.1 of Glandirana rugosa. Taxonomy (NCBI): domain Eukaryota; kingdom Metazoa; phylum Chordata; class Amphibia; order Anura; family Ranidae; genus Glandirana; species Glandirana rugosa. The sequence continues at coordinate 542,373 of BLSH010333613.1, read as the reverse complement.
GATATGATCCAAAGAAAATGTAACTTGTTATTTAAAATGCATACAAAGTTTAGTAAAAACAACTATTAAAAAATATACAATGAACTGCATACTTGTTTGCTCCAGCTGGTGTTAAAAGTTCCTCATAGGGGAGGCATTTAAACCTCTCTGATCCCACTGCAACATAATATTCCCCAGATACCAGCTCAGTTCCATAAGAAATAGAGACTCCATCCAGCGTGCAGATCCTGGAAGAGAGAAAAAGTTAACTAAGCCATACATACTTGGACATAACAGTAAAACACATGACCAGCAAAAGTTCAGCCCCTACTACCACAGGATAAGTGTTATGCAATTTAAAACTGGAATGTGCTATTGGAGGCTGCAACCTGTGCAGAGTTGCCAAAAGAAACCCACAACCAAGGCCATAACCAGGGCCGGTACTTTTTTGGCAATAACATGGTTTGGGCATATTTCTGCAGTCACAGACTGTGTCATGCCCCTCCAGCCTGTGTCTTAGAATAACAAGGAGGTGAAGCCTCCATTAATTTATATGTAATATCCTGCTCCCATTGTGTTTAGCTGGTTAGTGGTCATGGAGGAAGAGGGAGGGAGTGGGCTGTCGTTTACCACTATGTATACGCCTACATGTGTGACTCAGAAGTGATAGGGAGGAAATGGTCATCATCGAAACTCACTGTAAACTGAGTATGTGCAGGGTTGCCACCACAGCTGCAAAATCCCTAGCCGAATTGAGGACACGAACAGAAGGTGGAGATAGAGAGCAGCAGGATCAACCAGGTTGTTTGTAGAATACAGGAAGCAAATCTTATAGTGACTGAGTGAGTATGAACAGCATGCAATACAGTATTTATTGATAGTTTTTATGATGTGGGTTTAGTGACACTTTAAGGGGTCCCCTTGTCTTTCAAATCTATTTACTGCTTCCATAGCAATTGTATGGAGGATTCTAAACTATGCTGTGCATCAATTTTATCCAAATGTATTTGACAAATGCTAGTACTACCAGCATAAATCACTTTCTAGCATGCTCAAAGAATGGTCATTATTACTTTTACATGACAGCATCAAATAACAATATATAATATTAAAATCTGCCTTTGTGATAGAAAAAATAGCCAACATTATGTACAAAATGCTGGAGAAAAGACCAACCATGTTACAAAAGACAGATGTTTAAAATTAAATCTGACTACTTTTGCTCCTCTGCCTTGCTAAAGGTTCACATGGATGTTATTAGGAGGTGATTACCAAGCACCTGCCAGTTGCTGGTTGGGAAGAATGTACCAGATGTAGCGCCCTCCTAGTTTGGGTATTAGTGAGTGTATATAGTTTTTGGCTCTCTCTGCTTAACTCTCTGCTTAACAGGGGAGCAGATAGGCAAATTTATATGCTATCTGCTTATCAGAGAGCCTTGATTTGAGTAAGGTCTGCTCAGTGTGCTCTGGTGCTGATTCATGTGGTCTGGAAGGTTTTACACTGTCCAGTAGTATGTGTCCCTATTGGACAGTGGGAGGAAAACCCAGCCAGTGACAGCAGATGTATTTGGAGGTGGTTCTGACCAACTAGCAGGGGAGTGGGCCCCACTGCATTTTGGGTGAACACCTTCATATAAAAGGGAGCACATGGGCTCAAGGTTAGGAGTTCCAGCCCACCCATACCTGAGGAGTGGGGGCGTGAGTTTTGGCTCCTGGCTGCTAGGCCTGAGGGCCTATCCAGGAGGCTGCCGGCTGCTAGGCCTAGTCGAGGACTATCCGGATGCTGAAGCTGCAGCCCAAAGTTCTTCAGAAGCTGGCAGAGGGAGAATGTCCTTGGATTCAGTCTGATATCACAGTGGCAAAGTTTTGCTTGAAAGTTGGCAGAGAAAGGGCTACTGACTGTCCCGGGACATAGTGTGAGTACAGACTTGTGAGAGGATCCCTGAGATTGTGTTGCTAGTATTTTCCCCTGCCCTCATAATCAGCTTAATTGGGTGTGCCAGCTAGAAAGGAGACACTGGTGAGTGTCTTGAAGAACAGAGTCCAGCTTCTGTCCTTACTGCTTAAAAAGGGACCTGTTCTGCTAAAGTCAGCCTGCCATAAAATACTTTTGGTAGTCTGCTACACTGAGTTAGAAAGGAGACACTGGCTAGTGTCTTGAAGAAGCAAAGTCATGCATGTCCTTTGTTGCTTAGAGGGAGATCTCGGTCCCTCCTGCAGTATCCATGTATCGGAGCTGTACAGTGGCCACGTGTCATGTGACTGACCTGAAGACAGCTCTAAACAGGTATTTACAAGCCTTGTTTAAAAAAACAAACACAGTGTGCTATGCCAGGCTCTAATAGATGGGTTTACAAACACTTTAAGCAGTAAATTCCAGGTTTAAACTATATTGAAGTACTGGTCAAGCACTGGTCAAGCAAAACAAGCTCTGCATTCTGTATCCATGTGAACTCAGCCTTATGCCTGGTACACACAATTAGATTATTGGACAAATGATCATCAGGCCTGTAACTTCTTCTTTAAGAGACTCCTCTGTCCTCCACTCGTTACCTGTATTAATGGCACCTGTTTGAACTCGTTATCAGTATAAAAGACAACTGTCCACAACCTCAAACAGTCAGACTCCAAACTCCACTGTGGCCAAGACCAAAGAGCTGTCAAAGGACACAAGAAACAAAATTGTAGACCTGCACCAGGCTGGGAAGACTGAATCTCCAATAGCTAAGCAGCTTGGTGTGAATAAATCAACTGTGGGAGCAATTATTAGAAAATGGAAGACATACAAGACCACTCAATCTGGGGCTCCAAGCAAGATCTCACACCATGGGGTCAAAATGATCACAAGAACGGTGAGCCAAAATCCCAGAACCACACGGGGGACCTAGTGAATAACCTGCAGAGAGCTGGGACCAAAGTAACAAAGGCTACCATCAGTAACACACTACGCCGCCAGGGACTCAAATCCTGCAGTGCCAGACGTGTCCCCCTGCTTAAGCCCGTACATGTCTGGGCCCGTCTGAAGTTTGCTAGAGAGCATTTGGACAATCCAGAAGAGGATTGGGAGAATGTCATATGGTCAGATGAAACCAAATAGAAATCTATTTTGGTAAACACTCAACTTGTCGTGTTTGGAGGAGAAAGAATGCTGAGTTGCATCCAAGGTACACCATACCTACTGTGAAGCAAGGGTCGGGGTACGAAGTGTCATCCATACCACATGGAACCTACGTTGAGTCGTAAGAAAGAGGAGGTTTGTGCTGTT
>BLSH010333613.1:516064-526274 GCA_018402905.1 Glandirana rugosa | reverse complement strand
ACAAACCACTGACACCAATGTTGACGGAACTCTAGTAAGTGTCCGAGGAAGGAACATCAGGACCCAACTAGGGAACGAAAAGAGTACTAGTAGGAATTTCGCCTTGAATTTTTGCAAAAAAAAGACGGTCATTTATGGAATATGTCGAGTGAAGGACAAAGAACCGACCTTTTTACGGAGACGTGAACTGTAGTACGTGTCGAGAGAGTGAGAACACTTTCAAAGGGTCCTTCCCTCTCCCCTACTCGGTATTCTCCCGGTTACTCTTGTCGTCTCGACTTCCACGCGGGGACATACAGACACATTGTCCGTCGTCGAAGTCGACGGGTGTCAACTTTACTAACGTCGGTCCGCTTTCGGGGTTTGTGTTAAGTTCCGCTTTAAGGATGATCATGAGAAAAGCAAGGGATCAACCCAGGACTACAAGGAAGGAGCCTGTGAATGATCTCAAGGCAGTTGTAACCACAGTCACCAAACAAACAATTGGTAGAACAATACGCCACCATGGACTGATATCCTGCAGCGCCTGCAAGGTCAAGAAGGCACATGTCCAGGCCCATCTGAGGTTTGCCAATTAACATCTAAATAATTCAGAGAAGGATTGGGAGAAAGTGCTGTGGTCAGATGAGACCAACATTTAGCTCTCTGGCATTAACTCAACTCGCCATGTTTGGAGGAAGAAAAATGCTGACTATGACCCTAAGAATACCATCCCTACAGTCAAGCGCGAAGGTGGAATCATTATGCTTTGGGGCAGTTTCACTGATAAAGGTACAGGCTGTATTGAAGGGCCAATGGATAGGGCCATGTATTGTAAAATCTTGGATGAGAACCTTCTTCCCTCAGCCAGAACACTGAAGATGTGTCATGGATGGGTCTTCCACCATGACAATGACCCAAAACATACCGCCAAGACAACAAAGGAGTGGCTCAAGAACAAGTAAATTAGGTCATGGAGTGGCCTAGCCAGTCTCCAGATCTTAATCCTACAGAAAATGTATGGAGGGAGCTGAAACTTTGAGTTGCCAAGCAACAGCCAAAGAACCTTAAACATTTAGAGAAGATCTGTAAAGAAGAGTGGACCAAAATCCCTCCTGAGATGTGTGCAAACCTGGTAACCAACTACAAGAAGCGGCTTACCTCTATGCTTGCCAACAGGAGTTTCGCCACCAAGTACTAAGTCATGTTTTGTTTGGGGATCAAATACTTATTCTACTCACTGATATGCAACTGAGTTTATAACATTTCTATCATGTGTTTTTTCTGGATTTTTGGTTGATATTCTGCCTCTATCATTTAAAATACACATATGATAAAAATTATAGGCCCCTCATTTCTTTGTAAGTTGGTAAACTTACAAAATCTGCAGGGGATCAAATAATTAATTTTCCTTACTGTATGTATGCTGGGGTGCAATTCAAAATGAAGGGCACTACAATGCACAAATGCTCATGCAGTAATGGGTGTTTCACGGCTCATGATTGCATAAAATTTAACGCCATTTATGCCAGAAAGGTGTGCATATTTGTGTGTCTGTCTATCTATCTAGCTATGTATGTATATACATAACATGGCACAAAAGATACACTTTTTCCATTTATTTTATTTAAAAGTTACCTAGCAGCCACAGCCTGGAGGGTGCTAGTCTGGTTATCATTATTACCTTGGTGTTTAGAGCAATGGGGGGGTGGTGAAGGTGGGTTTTGGGATGGGGTAGGATAGTGGGGATTGGTTTGTGTTGAAAATATATTTACCACACACTACAACTGCTGTTAAAGCACAATAAGCCTTTTTACACCAACATGGCTTTATCTTGCTGCTACCCCTAGTTATGGTCTCAATCAAGATTGGATCATGCTACTGAAATTAGGTGCATGTTCTCTTTCTTTAATGCTAGGTGTTTCAATTGTGCTTAAATTAAAACTACATATATTTAAAGTTGTTTGTGTTTTTATGAACCACCAATTTCTTATTGTTAAAAAGTACACACCATTCTTATTAAGTATACATAAGGTTAGGTTTCACTTCATATCTCCACACATCTGTCATGTTTTCTATGAATGAAGAGATTAACAGTAATTTCTTGAAGTGCTGCCAAACCAGTTTAAGCAGATAGTATGAGTAAATACTCACTGAATGATACAGGGAAGGTGAGATTCCTCCCTCCAGCGACCTGCGACTTTTGGCTTGCGGGAGATCTGGAAAGAACAACATAAGGGTGGAAAAGTATCTATGCCAACATTAATTATATTGTCCAATCCTTAGTAAATGCCCTTCCTAAATGCTGAAGTCGTTTACCACTGAACACAGAGAAACCAGATCAACACCCTTCCTGCCGAACTAATTCACACACCTTCCCTTTCTGAACTGTTGACTCATTGCAACTACCAAACCTCTGCTACAAAATTTACAAAGTCTAGAAAACTGATGATTTGTAAGGTATTGATGCTTACAGCAAAGTTCCACTCAAAAGTGAAACTTCCGCTTATCCGTCTCCTCCCCCCCTCCGATGCCACATTTGGCACCTTTCAGGGGGGAGAGGGGAACGGGTACCTTTTTTTGACAGGTACTGTTCCCCACTTCCGGGAGACCGGCCTTGGCCGGTCCCTCCTCCGCCGCCGCACCAATTGGTAATCACAGCGTGCTTCGCGCATGCACAGTAGGGAACCAGGAATGGTGCCAAAGATCGGCTGGGGTGCCGACATTGTGGGCTCCCTGGATAAATAAGTGTCCATATATTAAAAGTCAGCAGCTGCAGTATTTTTAGCTGCTGACTTTTAATTTTTCGTGGGGGGGGGGGGTGCTGAACTTTAATATTAAGTGATAGATACCTTTTATGGCATTATATTCCTGCTCTATGCACCAACTACGATGGCAAGAAAAATGACACTATACCGCATGTGACTATTTAGAATCTAGCAGGAGTGTGTGGTGCATGCTTGGGCATTTCTGTAGTGAGCATGCTATTCACTCTCTTTTAGATATTTATATGAGCCCTAGGGTGGCTTCACACTGCCCCACTGCACTTTTGCTGAAGCGCTGCTAACTGGCAGTTTTCGTGAGTGTTAGCTGCGCTTTCCCATAGACTTCTATGAGGACCTACAGTTTTGGTGCAGTTTCAGGAAGCACACCAAAACTCCTGCATGCATCTTTGGTGCACTTTCTGAAACTGCACCAAAACCACGGGACCTCCAAAAAGTCTATGGGAAAGCGCAGCTAACACAAAAAAAAAAACATGGGTTAGCTGTATTTTTAGCAAAAGTGCAGCAGGACAATGTGAAGCCACCCTTGAAGAGGAGCTCCAGTCATTTTTGTAAGAATTAAAAGTCAGCAGCTACAAAAACGCAGCTGGGTGCCCACAGTTAAAGAGGAGCTCCTTCAGCAATAATTAAAAGTCAGCAGCTACAAATATTGTAACTAACTCACTATCACTCTGGGTTCACACCTATGCAAATTGGATGCAGAATTCTTCTCATCTAATTCGCATGACAGGCGATTGTGACCAGCTCTCTATGGAACTGGTTCACACATCTCCATGTCGGCTCCAGAGAGGCTTGCACAGGAGTCCTGTGCGTCTTTGGCTCCATTTCAGGACCTGATTCGTCCCGGAAACAGAGAACAGGGACTGACTGGACCCCTGCTGTGAGCCGCTCCGCACGGAGGTGTGAACCCAGCCTCAATAAATGACAGGATGCACCATATCTTTTTGAGCTGACCAGACTGTTGAACGCAATTTGATGCTCACCCAAATATCAACTCAGAGGAATTCTATGGCAAAAAAAAGTGATTGAGTCCCCAAAACAATAACAAACAAGGTTTGGGGCCATTGAACATGATTAACAGATTTATGAAGCTATAACATAAAAAGGCCGACCACTTTTGATCTACAACACAATCACCACTGCAGATTTAATTTCCTGCCATGGTATTGTACATGCTAAGATCTTTTGGGCCTGTTTTTTTATTCCTAATGTTTTATGTATTTGCTCATGACATAATGTTAATGTTATACTTCCTACGTGTCTTTACTTTGTACAGCAGCAAAGAAAGGTTTCCAGGAAACATCAATAGCACAAAAGCAGCCATACATTTTATTAACTTACCTGGTGAATGTCTTTGACTTTAATGGTAGCAGGCGGCTTGACTTCAGTGTGAAGGTAACTGTGATGATATATTAGATAATTGAGGTTAGATATGTAGCAAGCTCTTCCATGTAGAATAGAAAGCCTCCTGCTGACTAGCACAAAGTGAAAGAGAAATACAAAAAAACCTACTAAAGCTTAGATCATTTACGCCACACATTTTGCAAAGTGTCATACCACATAGTTAAAAAAACAAAAGAGATCCACAAATTGTCATGAAGAATTGGTCATACAAGACAAATTCACTTCGATGTAAACACTAATGTTGTCTAAGAGCAACATGTGCAGCTGTAATGAGCGTACAAACGACAGAGGCTGAAATATTGCATTCTACAAAAAATGAGTGAGCCCTGAAAAGTAAAGAGGAAATGTGTGTTTGCAAATTCTGTACCTATTGATTAAAAGCCACTGGTCACAACGTTAGCACTATATAAAATAGGGAAAAGGGACAGAGAATTGTGAGTACAGTGCTCATCCAGTATAAATATACAGTGGGTATACAAAAGAATTGCTCCACTTTAAAATAATCACATTTTGTTGCTTTGCAGCCTGAAATGAAGACAGACACAGTTTTTGATGTATCCAGCTGTATTTACTCAGTGCAACTTATAACATCCAAGTGAAAGATATATCACCAACATGTCAGAGTTAGAAAAGGGATCACCCCCTTGTGTCATTACTTTGATGAACCACCTTTTGCTTTATTTTTTTAATCCAAACTCTTTTTTTTTTTATTGATATCAAAGTGCAAAGGAAAAAGGTACAGCAGTACAAAGCAATTAAGATTTACAGAAAAACCCAATACTGGAATACCATTTTTAGACATGAAGATAATGCATACAGTATCTCACAGAAGTGAGTACACCCCTCACATTTTTGTAAATATTTTATTCTATCTTTTCATGTGACAACACTGAAGAAATGACACTTTGCTACAATGTAAAGTAGTGAGTGTACAGCTTGTATAACAGTGTAAATTTGCTGTCCCCTCAAAATAACTCAAAATGCAGCCATTAATGTCTAAACCTCTGGCAACAAAAGTGAGTACACTCCTAAGTGAAAATGTGCAAATTGGGCCCAATTAGCCATTTTCCCTCCCCGGTTGTCATGTGACTCGTTAGTGTTACAAGGTCTCAGGTGTGAATGGGGAGCAGGTGTGTTAAATTTGGTGTTATTGCTCTCACTCTTTCATACTGTTCACTGGAAATTCAACATGGCACCTCATGGCAAAGAACTCTCTGAGGATCTGAAAAAAAGAATTGTTGCTCTACATAAAGATGGCCTAGGCTATAAGAAAATTGCCAAGACCCTAAAACTGAGCTACAGCACAGTGGCCAAGACCATACAGCGGTTTAGCAGGACAGGTTCCACTCAGGACAGGCCTTCGCCATGGTCGACCAGAGAAGTTGAGTGCACGTGCTCAGTGTCATATCCAGAGGTTGTCGTTGAGAAATAGACGTATGAGTGCTGCCAGCATTGCTGCAGAGGTGTAAGGAGTGGGGGTCAGCAGAAAGATAAAGATGGTGCACAAGAAAGCCCGCTGAAGACAAGCAGACTAAGGACATGGATTACTGGAACCATGCCCTGTGGTCTGATGAGACCAAGATAAACTTATTTGGTTCAGATGAAGTCAAGCGTTTGTGGCGGCAACCAGGTGAGGAGTACATAGACGTGTGTCTTGCCTACAGTTAAGCATGGCAGTGGGAGTGTTATGGTCTGGGGCTGCATGAGTGCTGCCGTCACTGGGGAGCACAGTTCATTGAGGGAACCATGAATGCCAACATGTACTGTGACATACTGAAGCAGAGCATGATCCCCTCCCTTCGGAGACTGGGCAACAGGGCAGTATTCCAACATGATAAACACACCTCCAAGATGACCACTGCCTTGCTAAAGAAGCTGAGGTTAAAGGTTATGGACTGGCCAAGCATGTCTCCAGACCTAAACCCTATTGAGCATCTGTGGGGCATCCTCAAACGGAAGGTGAAGGAGCGCAAGGTCTCTAACATCCACCAGCTCTGTGATGTCGTCATGGAGGAGTGGAAAAGGACTCCAGTGGCAACCTGTGAAGCTCTGGTGAACTCCATCCCAAAAGGGTTAAGGCAATGCAGGAAAATAATGGTGGCCACCCAAAATATTGACACTGTGGGACCAATTTGGACATTTTCACTTAGGGGTGTACTCACTTTTGTTGGCAGTGGTTTAGACATTAATGGCCGTGTGTTGAGTTATTTTGAGGGGACAGCAAATTTACACTGTTGTACAAGCTGTACACTCACTACTTTACATTGTAGCAAAGTGTAATTTCTTCAGTGTTGTCACATGAAAAGATATAATAAAATATTTACAAAAATGTGAGGGGTGTACTCACTTTTGTGAGATACTGTAATTCATTTAAAAAAACAGCAGCCCATTTTCCTGAGAGGTACTGAGTACGTTATCTGTCTTTTCTTACACACATCATGTCAAAAAGTCAAAAGAAACAAAAACATATATGGCTCTGCCATATAAGATAGAATTTGCGCATTGCATTACTATGGCGATAAGCAAGCTGCTCTCTCATTAGGAGGGAATTGACATACTCAATCCATTGCTTTTTTGTAGGTATAGTAGGTGACATCCAGTACCTGATAATCAACTATCTGGCTAAGTACAAAAGATGGGTTATCATAAAGTAAACACCTGGTTGGTATATTTCAGGATCAAGCGCTCCAAGCAAGCATACCAATGGGCTGTCAGAAATAGGAACTTGAGCAAGTGTAAAAATGACACTCAAGACTGCAATCCGACAGCGTGCAAGCTTCGGGCAGTGCCAAATCATGTGTATAAAGCCTCTATGTATGTTATATTTAGGACAGACGGGTGTATCTCTCCTACCCCAGTCAAATAATCTGGCAGGTGTACGATAAGCCCTGCAAAGAATGAACTATTGAGAGAGCTTATGTGGGGCTGACAATACAGAGATGGGAATTGATTCTAAGGCTATATCCCATTGATCACTGTCTATTTCTCCAATATCAGCAACTCAGTGTGTCCTACATTTCAATAAGGCATGATCCTGAACAGAAAATACCAATACCCCATACAGTAGATACCACCACCTTTTGCTTTAATTACAGCCTTTAGTCTGTTGGGATATATGTCTCTACTAACTTTGCAATATTTGCCCACTCTTCTTTGCAGAACTGCTCAAGCTCAGTTAAATTTGATGGTGGTCATTTGTGGACTGCAGTCTTCAAGTGATTCCACAGATTTTCAATGGAGTTTAAGTCTGGACTCTGACTAAACCATGCAAGGACATTCACAGTTTTTCACCTTCAACCACTGTGTGGTGATTTTTGCTGTGTGCTTTGGGTCATTGTTATGTTGGAAGGTAAACCTTCTTCCCGTTGACAACTTTCTGGCAGAGTGCAGCAGATTTTCCTCAAGAGTTTGATGGTATTTTGCCCTATCTATTTTTCCTACTTTCCTGACAAGTCCCTGCTGCAGAGAAACAACCCCATAACAGGATATTACCACCTCCATGCTTTACTGTAGGAATGGTGTTATTTGGATGGTGTGCTGTATTGAATTTCCACCAGACATATCGTCAGGCCAAATAATTCAATTTAAATCTCATCTGACCATAACACCTTTTTCCATGTGGCCTTAGAATCCTCAAGGTGCATTTTGGCAAAGCTCAGTTGTGACTGCATTTGGCCTTTCTTGAGGAGTGGATTTTTTCTTGAAAGTCTCCCATACAAGCTACATTTGTGATAATGTTGTCACATGGACACAATGACCACACTTTGTCGTAAATTCCTGCAACTGCTTTAGAGTTGCTGTAGGCCTCTTGGTAGCCTCTCTGACCAGTTTCCTCCTGGCTCCTACATCCAGTTTGGAGTGACATCCTGACCCAGGGAGGGTCTGTGTTGTACCAAATACCTTCCACTTCCTAATACAGGCAGTCCTCGGGTTACAAACAAGATAGGGTCTGTAGGTTTGTTCTTAAGTTGAATTTGTTTGTAAGTCGAAACAGGTGCCTTTTTTAAGTGTACCTCCAGCCAAAACAATAATTTTTACGTTGTTTGGATAGCATAGGGAATGGGTAACAGACCTGTAAAGTTTGTTTTGCTGTCTGTGCTTGTGTTTAGAAGATTTTACCTCACTTTCTGTCCCTATGATAATTAAATTTTGAAAGTTTTGAGTTGTTGTGGAAACAAGGATTGGCGATAAAGCTTCAGTGGAGACACCTTTTTCCCATAATAACTCTTACAGGAGTGAATTTCACTTACTAGGGGTAGATTTCCTCTCACTTCCTGTTCTCTCCCTCCGTTTGTAAGTAGGAGTTGTATGTAAGTCGGATGTTTGTAACTAGGGGACTGCCTATAATACACTTCACTTTGCTTTTAGGCATTGATAAAGCCTTTGAATTGTTTTTGTATCCATTTCCTGACTTGTGCCTGTCCACAACTTTATCACAGATCTTTTGACAGTGCCTTGCCACCCTTAGTGGATTGTTTGCTTCAATTGCACTACCAGGAACTGAAATGCTCAAGGAAAGCTCTTTTCATGCTGAGCTAATCAAAATGACCACAGCTGATCACAGTTGAAAGTCTAATGGCTTTGTGTGCCATCGAGAATGTGATTAGCTACACCTGATTGAGTTTGCAAGTCATTTTTAGTAGTGGGGTGATCCTTTTCCAACTTAGTGATTCTGTTTTTGTTTTTTTTTTCCTGACATGATGGTAATATATCTTTCACTTGGATGTTATAAGTTGCACTGAAAAAATTCAGCTGGATAAAACAAAAGCTGTGTCTGTCTTCATTTCAGGCTGCAAAGCAACAAAATGTGATTGTTTTAAAGGGGGTTATTCTTTTCTATACCCACTGTAATTATGGCTTTTTTTTAAGCAGGAAAAAAGCCTACTTCGAATTTTGTGATTTCTGTACATATTTTAGCCTTGGACATTCGGATGTTTTCAATTTGTGTGGCACTATTCTTATAACAGGAAGTAGTAATTTAGATAAGCCGCACTTACTCTGCCATTTGAAAGAGATTACACTATCAAGTTGAAGCATACAGAGATGTTGGTGGTAAAAGAGATGTGCATGTAAAATTATCAGTGCAGTAGTTAGTAGTATGTAATGTACAAGGCAATGTAGTGTATAGTGGTCTACAGTATACACTGGTCATGGGATAGACATGCTTGCTCCCCTGCTCTTGATGCTCAAGTAGCAAAAGCTAGACTTGACCAATGTCACATGGGGTGTTCAGGGTTTTTGTTTTTTTTTTTTGTTTTTTTTACAAAAATAGATCTTTTTACAGGGAACAACAAAATAGCAGCAACACATTTTCTGCAAAGGTTTGGAGAATGTTTGGTGATAACACTGTACCCAAAGAAGGGACAGAAATTAAAAATGTTAACACAGAATGAAAAGAGTATAGAAAAAGTGTGGCTTTTAATGTTCTCCCCTTCCTTATTGAATTCTAAAAAGCTGAGTTTTAGGAAGTGTCATTTTCTTAAATGTGCTTGCGACATAAATATGACTCTAATTTAATGTGTGTCCACTTGAGGTAAATGATTAATCCATACAAGACTTCCGTTAACCAAGGTGATCTAAAATCAATCTCTAAAATCTCATTTCCCCCGACTTATGTTTATGTGCGGTGTGAGAAGTCTATAAATAAACATTGTGTAAAACTTTTGGTAAGTAGTAAAAGGAAGGAGAAGTGTTAATACACGGTGAAACACAACCAGATAGTGTATTTTAGGGTTATTTTATGTAAATCCAAAAACCAACATTGTACTGTTTTACACCTTTTAAAGTTCCCCATACTTATGAAAAACTTCCGTGACATAAACTTCGAGTCGGTCCCACCTTTGGTTCCGACGGAATCATCTATTTCATCTCTTTACTCGTCTAGGTGTGCAATATGAGGAAATAATATAGTTGATAGTGATACCTGTTAGGTACGTTCGTGTAAATTCTTTTACTGTGAAGGATTTTGAGTCGAAAAATCTTAAGTTATTCCTTCCCCTCTTGTAATTTTCGGTGTGAAAAAGATATGAGAAAAGTAAGACACA
>BLSH010333613.1:478569-489481 GCA_018402905.1 Glandirana rugosa | reverse complement strand
CCCCCCCCCCCCCCCCCCCAATACCATACTGTGCCGCTCAGCCAACCAACCAAGCCAAAAGAGTCCAGCTATCACTACCCTCCTCGGATTCTATTGCAAAGAAAAAGAAAGGGAACTAGTAAAGATACTGCAGACACCTCAAATGAATTAATATGTGTCATTCCCCTCACCACAATGCATATAGGCTCCTCCCAATGTGTGATAATATCCATCTGTTGTATGTAATGTTCATCTGTTGTATGCAATGTACACAAATATCTCAATAAAAGTTATGTTTTGAAAAAATATTCAATTTATTTTTTACCAGTAAACCGCACTAATGAAAACAAACGTTGTAATGTAATGTCAATAGTAAATTGATCTCTTGCAGATTAAAACATAAGAAATTCATTGTAGTCCAACTCGTATGACAGGGAATAAATAAAAGAACTCTGATTGGGACAATGCAGTGCCATGTCTTGCTTTCAAGGCGCAACGTATATCCTGATCAGCTCTGGATTTCCAGCCTCTGCCTTACGATTAGATACTGTGAAACAAAACATAGGTTAGACAAACTACATGACTCAAAATACTGAAATCACTGGATTATCATGTCAGTTAGGCAATATACAGTTTTAGAAGGAAAGGTCAACATAATGTTTCCTTTAAAACTTTAAACCTCAGAGCCAATAAAGCAATATTTTTTTAACATTAAGGAAATATCTATGGATTAACTGCCCTGCCAAGTGCCCCCATAGTAAGTAGTTTGCTAAGGGGGTACACGCATATGCTCGCTCATGAGCGGCTCAGCCTGCCCCTTCCTCACTGCCTGTAATTGACAACAGCAGGAGCCAATGCCTCCCGCTACTGTGTCTGAGCCAATGAAAAAGGGAGAGAGCCAACATTGCTGGATTGAGATCAGGCGAATATTTAGGGGGAGCTACATACTGAAGGTTCTTTTTTCCCTTAATGCAGAGAATGCATCAAGGTTAAAAAAAATAAATAAATAAACCACACAACCCCTCAGGCTCGCTTTAATTATTATTATTATTTTTTTTTAAACTAGCCAACATGTAGAGCTGCACAAATTGCGATTTCGATTCACCCACCCCCTGCGATCTCCATTGCGCATTACCGAAATTTTCAGTGCAGTTAATGGAGTCCGACTTGTGGGCAACTCAGCGCAACTTGACTGTAATATAAGTCAATGCAAGTCGCCTGAAGTCTCCCCAGCAACCTTTTTCTAAGTAGGAGCGTCTTGAGTCTCTCCTATATGGGCGGACTGCCAAGTCTGAGATCATTGTTGAGAAAAGAAGCAAAGAGATGTTTCTAGTTATCAAAGGAATGAACTCACCATAGAAGAGTTTAGTCTAACCATTTAAAGACTAAATCTTTTCTGACACTTGTTGCTTACAAGTAAAAATCCAGTATTTCCCCCCCCCAAACATATATTTTTTAGCAGAGACCCTATATAATAAAATGGCGGTTGTTGCAATATTTTATGTCACACAGTGTTTGCGCAGTGGTCTTTCAAACGCAATTTGAGAAAAAATTTAAAAAAATAAAAATAATCAGTGCTGTTAGCCTAATTTTTTGTATATGCAAGATGTTAAGCTGTGAGAATCGTGATCTTTATTCTAAGCAAAAAAATTGTGATTCTCATTTTGGCCAGAATCGTGCAGCTCTACCTACATGTATTGTTTTGAATCAACAAAGAAATGGACATTAAAGTGGTTAAGTCACTAATCACAAATCCTGGAATCCCTTGTTTTACAAATATATCTACTGTGCAGTATCTGTGTTTTTTTTAAAATTATACAGTAAAATACCTTATTTCAGAGCGCCGCTGTGCACTCACGTGATCTCCCGGCACTCTCCTTCCCGGATGTGAGGACTGCAGTGGAAAATTCCATATTAACGTCAGCCAGGAGGAGAGTAGGAGAGCGACGGGAGGTTGTGTGAGCGCACAGCGGCGCTCTGAAAGAAGGTATTTTGCAGCATAATTTTTAAAACACAGATACTGTAACGTACATCTTTCTGTAACAGAAGGGATTCCAGCATTTGGGATTAGTGATTTTACAGCCATGGCGGCAGGAGAGGGAGAGACTGCGGGCTAACGGAGGCTCGTGAAATGATTACCATGGTCAGCACACTAAGGGAGGCACAGGAACAGGTAGGACCAACCAGGTATTTTACAGCATAGAGAGGGACAAATGACACGACACAAGCATTTTTTTTAGGGTTACAACCACTTTAATAATAAAAAAAGGCTCATGGGCACAGTGTATGTAAATCTATGGGCCTATTCTGACAGCTGTGCCTGGCAGCATAGGGTTGCGTTGCATTCAGCAGTGTTAAAAAAAAGGACTAGGTCTGCCGCTGGGGAGAGTGATTTGGTCTCTTTTAATGCTGTATACTTAGGCTAATGTTTACAAGCCTACACAGCATTCAATTAGCCTGACCTCTGCTTAGGGCCAACATGTCACCATCAACAATGTATAGCCAGCTATGCCCGTTGCCACAAGACAGCATTAAAACTGTACTCTTGTACACATGTAAACATTACGCAGAATTTAAATGAGTACAGAAAAATGAATTATAGGATCTTCCAGCCAGCTTCTGCCAGTATTATCCTGCATTTTATGTTGTGAATTTCCTATTTGGGATAAAGGTTACACATAAATAATAATTGGCGATTGTAAGCACCCCTGTTATTGATAAAGCAGAACTAAAGTCATGAAACATACCTCCTCTCCAGTGATCTGGGTGCCTCGCCAATGCAGGCATCTTATCCCGAGTGCCAGTCTTCTGGCATCTAAATTGGCTGGCTCAAGATGATGCAACTCCTGCCCCTGTGCTCACGAGTCATCCCGGAACACAAGGAGACGGATGGCGCTGTAAGCTGAGCTGCGCATGTTCAGTTCATTCTACATGTTGTACAAGACTGAAAGCATGCAGTTAGCGTTTTTTGTTTTGCAGAAGAGACCGTTCATGTCTTTTCTGTGATAAAAGTCTGCCTGTTTACAGTCTATTAATAGAAGACTTCAGTTCTGCTTTGATTCAACCATCTAACAGTACTGCTGCTTTCCCTGGTTGGTTTGGGCTGTTAAAGCAAAACTAAAATAAATCAATTTTAACTGCTTAACCAAACCATAGCAACTGCAGATCAAACAGAGGCTAAAGTGACAACTCCATTGGCTGTAAAGGACAGGAAGGTTTAGTTCATCTTTAAAATAAATTGAAAAATGACAGGCTTACTGGCTGGATCATCAGGTAATAAAACTATATTACAGGGGGGACCCAGAAAAAAAGACTGCTGTGATAATGCTGATCATAGACTATCATATGTCAGTTTTTGTTTTGGCCATAGTAAAAGGAAAGAAAGTTTTAATTCCATTATATTATTCAAAATATTTTCTCCTATTCCGAGTAAAACAACCTCAAATATGTATAGGTTTTGATACATAGGTCAGCGCACTACCCATCCCAGAGCCATCCTTCTCTTCTCACAGCAGGTTCTGCTGTGAGCAAAGAGAAATGTAAAAAATGTAACAGGCAGCAGGGATGTATGTTCCTCTGCAAATACTTTCTGTTGATCACACATTTCCTCCAAGTTTCTGACAGTGCCACTCAATGGGCTTTTAGTTAGAAAGCTGAAGGAAGTGTCAATTGACTACTGATCAACACACTCGTAGTCCATTGAAACTACAAGTCCATCTGCTACGGGTGTAACCTGTTCCAAAATGGTGAACTTAGCCTTTAATTACCACGCACCTGACATTGGGTACTTGCAGTTACATTTTTAATTGCTGAATTACTTTCGGAAGGTGGATTTTTAATTCAACTTCTTCCTGCATAGACTAGAAAGAGTAGCAGGTTCTCTTCCTATAGCAAAGGAAGTCTTTTTGACATCGTTACTGCAGTGCTGAAAAATAACATTTCAACTTTCCACAAGCAAGAAATGTAGCAGACTGTACTTAAAGGTATGACTTAATGGAAAAACAACAAGAATCTCTTTACCGCTTTGCCTACAATTAAACTATCCATATAGGTGAAAGTCTGCACGCCCTCTTGTAGGATCCATGGAGCATTATGCACCTTGAATGCTGATGCCATTTAGAGCCACTATACCGAAGAGTTTTAATGTGCAAAACCTTTGCAAGAACAAAGCCTCAAATTTTTTTTAATAAAGATTATATATTTTAAATCATGTAACTGCATTTTGTGCCTTGTATTTACTTTGCTCTAAGACTGAACTCTAAAAAAATCAAATATAAGCGGTACTGGTATCACCAGTAAATTGGAATATGGGGGGGGGACAATGAGCCAGTTAGGTTGCAGTGCTCATGCGTTTAGAAGGAGAATACTGATAGGAGGAAAAGAGAACTAAATGACAGATCAGCTTGCGGCTTCTTCTTTTACCAGTCAGTCACAGGCTGGGAGAGACAAAACCTGTTAGCAGCAGAAGAGTAGGTCTTCTGTCTTTCTAGACAGTGGTGTTCTGTATAGTAGAGCTGTGTAAATTCCAAGTATGGATAGACTAAAATGCAAATCCCTAGGCAGGTAAAATAGCTCCCATATAAGTATTTTGTGTGTATTTCATGGTTTGCCTGGCATTCAGCTTTAAAAGAGAACTATGGGATTTTTTTTTTTTTTTTTACAAATCATACCTACCTAGGTAGATGCAGCATCAATGCGATGCTGCTTCTGTCACCTGCTGTCTCTAAGGCTGAGAACTGAGCAATCAACACCACTGATTGCTCAGTTCCCCCCCTCCGCTCTGAGCAGAGAGCTACGACTGTCAGTCTCCAGCACTCACTGGAGCACTGGGCTGTGGAGGGGGTTGGAGCGGCAGTCTCAGGTTCTAGGCAGCTTGCTGAGAAGCAGAGCCAGGTGCTGGGTCCAGGTTCCTGGGCCGATCCCAACCATATGGTCACAAACTTTCCCCAGCCTGGACCGGCTCTGTGACATCAGTTGACAGCGGGCTTTGGCCCACTGTTGGCTGAAAATGGGACACAGGAGTGCTTTGGCTGTACTTCTCCTTGAATCATTTATAACATAGCGAAGACAAAGGGTAATATGTTGGCAAAGAGGACTTACATTTTTTCTACTGGCTATTGCTTGCTGTACCCACAGTATCTCCATGGCCAAGTGACTTCTAAGCATTTGCAGCTCATTCGGATTCTTTAAAGACAGATCTAAATTAGAGAAACATCAGTCATTTATGGAGAAAACAATTAATGTAAAACACAATCCAAAGAAGAAACAAAAAGAGAACTCAAGAATATTCAAATACAGATCAAAAAGCAAAATGACACCATATTACACATTAAATATGGGTGTAAAAAGTAACATGGTAAGAAAATATATATTTGTGATTGACAAATTGAATAATCAGAAATGTTTAATTATACACACATACATAAATTTCTGTCGATATACAAACCTGTATAAAACATCGAAAAGGGAGGACCCCCACCATGCCAACATCCAATGGATTAATGAAAGGATCGAAAGAGAGGCAACTCCCTTCAACAAAAAGGCAGGACTTTGTGGGAACAACAAGAGGCATATAAAAATATATAAAAATAGTATCTTTATTACAAATTGTTGGTAAAAAATAGACAAATATAACATGCAAAAACAAACAAGCACCCTCTACTGAACAAGGTCAGACACTACCCATATACCAAAACATGGAGGAGAGGTCCTTAGAATTGTATAAGATATTCCAAAAGTTAAAGGAGAGATCCTGTAGGCATCATAGATTAGGGACCAAATTTTCCTCCATGCTCATTTGTCAACACGTTTCACATCACTTAGCTTCCTAATGACAGGAAAGTCCCTCCTATTGGTGACTCAAGAGGCCCACCATTGTGCTCCCCTCTCCCTATCCCCTTCCTTACTATGTTGGGGTCACCGTTTTGACCACCTATGGAGGGACACTTCGCCTCACCGGTACAGCCATGAAAGCAGGATTAGCAAATACAGACATTGTCCGCTGGTTCCTGTCAGTGTGTTTTTCTTGTGCCCCACATCTCCACTCAATAGTGTCCATCATAGGTGTGCGCAGCCTATTGCATTAGGGTGTGCACCCCAAATCTCAAACACACAACTTCCTCTGCAGCCTAAGTTGCATTGCACAGTGAATGAATGGGAAGTGCTCTGTGCTGAGCGGCTTCCTGTTCATTCACGAACAGACACATAGTAAACACTTAGTGAGTAAAACACTTTACTATGCTTCAGCTATGAATGAACACCGTGAGTGTGTTCACTATGTTCATTTAGAAAAGGAAGGGGCTGGGAAATTACATACTGGCAAGCCCCTTCCCCGGCTCTACATCCTGAAAAATCCCCCGGATCAGCTGGGGGGAGAGGAGGGAAGCCAGCAGCCCTGGGGGTGCAACACAGGGAAAATCTCGGGCAGTAATGGATATCCGCACTGCACAGAGTGATTAGGGTGTGCCCAGGCACACCCCCTGCGCACGCCTATGGTGTCCATCTGTAGGGACATAGTATACGTCTTACATCATTTGGAATATTTGGGCAATCTCTTGATATTAACTATACATTGCTGACCTAATAAAATATCCTCCAAATACAATTTAGAACTTCTCTGCTTTCGTGACAGCCTGTGATGGTTTTCTGTTCTTTGTTTTTATGGTGTACCCCTGCTCCTTGATAATCAAGGTTATTCAGCACCTACCCTTTCCTGTCCTGAGGAAGCTAAGTGATGCGAAACGCATTGACAAATGAGCATGGAGGAAAACATGGTCCCTAATCAATGATACCTACAGGATCTCTTCTTTAGCTTTGAACTATCTTATACAATTCTAAGGGACCTCACCTCCATATTTTGGTATATGGGTAGTGTCTGACCTTGTTCAGTAGAGAGTGTTTGTTTATTTTTGCATGTTATATTTGTCCATTTTTGCCAACAATTTGTTATAAAGATACTATTTTTATATATTTCTGCCTCTTGTTGTGCCCACAAAGCCCTGCCTTTTTGTTGAAGAGAATTGCCTCTCTTTCAATCCTTTCATGTATAAAACATTGGTATGAAATATTTTATTGTGTATCCAAACTAGGGAGACAAGAGGAAGGATATTATAAAGCCTCTTCTTAGGCAAAAATATAGACTGTCATTACAGAAATCTCCTTCTGAAAATGGTAGTTGCCTGTATACCATGCTAATCCATTGGCTTTGATACATTAAAATGACCAACTTCACCTGTTGCAGTGTTGTTTAGAGCTAGGGTCTCCTAAAGCACTAAAGCCAAACATAGCCAGGCAACCAGAATTTTCATAAAGAGGACAGCATTGGCAACCTACATATTTCTTTCAGGGCAGGACTGCAGAATGAGGCTGTCACACTGAGGAGACGATCAGGGGGGAGAGGTGGCAGGAGCTGGAACATAAAACCCGGTGAAACATGTAACATGTTCCAAAAAGTGAATTTATCCTTTAGGGCAGGCCTCGACAAACCCCGGGTGCCAGGTCGCCATGGCGACCAGAAATCGCGTCCTGGCGAGTGACTGCCGTTCCTTCTCTCCCCATGGTAAAACAGCGTGTCAAATTCAGCAGAGAGTTCTCTGCTTAATCTAACAGCTGTTAAACTTGGCCAGCTGCCCGGGATATTTGTTACTTTTCTTCATTCTAAGTAGAAACAAACAATGTATCTTCTTCTTTCAAAGCAATGATCTCCGGGCTATCAGGAAAGTTTAACCATTTAAAGACTAAACCCTCTCTCACATTAGTGGCTTACAATTAAATATCCAGTGTTTTCTGCTAGAAAATGACTTGGAACCCCCAAACACTATATATTATTTTTTAGCAGAGACCCTAGAGAATAAAATGGCGGTTGCTGCAATATTTTATGTCACATGGTATTTGCGCAGCGGTCTTTCAAGCGCAATTTTTTGGAAAAAAATACACTTTTAATGAATAAAAACAAACTAAAAACAGTAAAGTTAGGCCATTTTTTTTTTGTATAATATGAAAGATGATGTCACACCGCCAGAAACGTGACCTTTATTCTAAGCAACAAAATTGTGATAAAGCCCTGTGTACCATCAACAATTACCACTCTATGTGCAGCTGGGCTCCAGTATTTCATGGTGACCGCAAACCCACCAGAGCAATAAAAAGTCACTGTGGGGGACACACATGTAGGCAGGAAGTGGCTGCAAAGAGGCAGCAGAAGATCAGCAGCGCTGGAATACTTTTCACCTTTTTTTTTTTTGTATTTTATTTACAATGTCACTAAGGCTTTGTTTAGATGTGCAAGTTGGGTGGTAATAATGTGCAGTAGAGACATGTTTTTGCCACCCTTAAGCTCCATTAGGCAGGAGATGAGGGCGTTATACATGCCGCAGTCACGATGCATTCGGCATAATAAGGAGTTTCCCCCATAAGATTTTTTAGTGTCACTCTTTCTGGCCAGCCTATAACCCTGATGTAATGGTGGAGTTATTGACTGGCTGCTCTGCTGTGAGTAAGTTAGGGTTAGGGGCGCAAATTACTTGTCTTACCCCTGGCGCTGACAACCCCACACTACGCTATAAAAAACTGGCTCCTAACTTTTTTAGCCGGCTCCTAGATTCAAGGCAAATTTGTCAAGCCCTTTAGGGCCCTTTCACACTGATCAGTTTTCTTTTGTTTTTGCCTTATAAAAAGGGGAAGAAAATGCATCACTATTAAATCCTATGGAACACTTCACACCAGTTAGTTGTGAGTCAGTTGCGTCTTTAAAAGTCCTGCATGATGCAATTTTGGTGAAAAAAAAAAATAAACACCAAAAGCGCACCTTCCCATCAAAAGGCTGGCAAAGATGAATCAAAAATGCACGCCCTGTTGCATTTTTTCAGTATCACATGTCATTTTTACACAAGTGCGTGCTGCTGTCAGGCAACCACAAAACACACCGGAAACATGGCAAAAATGCATATGCTTGTTTTCTTATTCACCTTTCCATTTTAGTCTGCAGCCAATGTAGTTATTTAAAACCGTCAAAAAAATGAAATGCAATATGGCAACCTGGAGGCTTTCTATACACCACTGGTGAACAGAACACCCCCAGAAATGTTTCCTGCTTTGTAATTGGCTCACTGATTTTCTCAGAAGTCTGCACGAAGACGTAAAAGTAAAATGCTTAGAAGAAACTTTATGACATCCCCTGTAATAGGAACTTCATACTCCCCAATGCTTTTCTATTAAAGGGATGCCAAGACCACAGCTTTCCTTATCAGAAAACTGATATTGGCTCAGGTAGTTACAATCAAGGCTGACCCTACCATTCATTAATCAGTAAGGAAAGAACATGGTAAAACAAACAGCCATTTCTTCAAAAGAAAAAAAAAAAAAAGAAGAAAAAAATAAAAGGAAGGATAGGAAGCTGTAACAAATGTTAAAATCCCTGCAATGTACATAGGTCACGCAGAGGGAATCGTTTTTTTCACCCTCATATACAGTTTCCCATCGTTGACTGATTTGTTCCTCACCTGCATCCATGGATTTGTCACTCCACACAGAGCTGCTTCTTGTCCATTCTAAGCTCTCATACCTTTGATCTGTGTTACTTGTTATGTTGGAACGATGGAGGAAGGTCTGTCCTCGTGTTACTGGCAAAGAATCTTTCTCTCCTGAAACCCTGGTCCCTGGAAAGATATATTCCCTGTCTTGGCTCTCAGTCTGTAACGCATGTGTCTCCGACAGAGGGCTCTCCATCTTTCTGCCAGTAGTCTCTGACATTTGGTGCTCTCTTGTGGGGACATCCTGAAGCCGACTCTCTTTTCCTGGCAGGTGCTCAGTTTCTGAGGCAGCTCCAGGCAGTTGGCACTCTGCTGGCACTTCTCCAGTCTCTGATGGTTGGTAATGGTTATACTCTTTCTCTAGGGTACACAGTTCATGTCCTGAGTCTTGTCCAGCTTCCTTTCTATCACTACATAATGGGATGGAGTCTGTGTTTCTGGTTTGTCTGCCTCCACCATGACCATTCTCTTTACAAGCTCTGAGTCCAGCTGTACCTCTGTACTGAACCTAGACAGGGAGAGACACTTTGGGGTTGATTTACTTAAAAAGGCAATAGTCGGTTCACTCTTCAAGGGAACCAGCACTTTGCAAAGGAATTTTTCCCAGAGCTTAGGGAATTGAGGTGAAGCTCCATCCAATCATGTGTAGGCAAAAATGCAGATTTTTTATTTTCCTTGCATGTGATATTGCACCACATTCACTAAGATCTGGGGAGGATTCCCTTAAAGAGGTTGTAAAGACATTTTTTTCATAAAATAAAAAACAGGTTTATACTTACCTGCTCTGTGTAATGGCTTTGCAAAGAGCAGCCCAAACGTCCTCTTCTGGGTTCCTCTGCTCCTCCTCTTTTGAAAGTGCCCCCATAGCGGACCACTTGCTATAGGGGCACTTGTACAGGTGCGCATGAGGTTGGGCCATGTGCATCCATAGACATACACAGTGCAGCTTGGTCCCACCCTTCCTCCTGCTGCTATCAGCAAAGCTAGTGAGACCAGGAAGATGAGAGAATAGCTGCAGTACACAGGCACAGCACTGGACTGATACAGGAGTTGGATAAGTGTTTAAAGTGTAAGTTCACCTTTACTGAAAATCTGTAAGGTGATCTTACACTGGACATCACCCCCCCCCTGTCCCGCTGTACCAGTGTCCCACGATCCCCCGCTGTCAAGCACCGCTATGCCGCTTCACTGGTCCGGGGATTTAAAATCCTCCTGGCTCTCTCTCCTTGCATTGCTAACAGAACGGGCTACACGGATCCTGATTGGTCAGCGCTGTTCATGTCTGTACGCGCTGAGAGGTACAGATAGAAATTAAGCCACTGGGATTTCATAACCCTGGACCGGTGAATCGCGCATGTCTGTACTTGTCGCGACTGGTTAGTCCTAGGCACATCGGGCAAGAC
>BLSH010333613.1:459886-470139 GCA_018402905.1 Glandirana rugosa | reverse complement strand
GGGACGTCGTGACGGTAACGTACAGGATAGTGATCCCAACGGTGTAGTAGGGAAATTTGGGCTTGTGTATACTTAATGTGTCTTACAAGACTCCGGTTAAATTACGTCTATTCCGTGGTTCACTCAAATTAATGGTGGAATTAGTCGGAGTCCGGGCCTTCCTAAAGTGTGAAGTCCTGGTCTCGTGAAAAACGCTAAGCCGTGACGCAGTGAAATTGACTTTTAACGTACTAACACGCTGTAACATGGGTTTGCTTTAAACGCAGGAAAAAAAGGGGTGTTTATCTCGAAAGAAAACCACCATAAACTAGTGGCGACGCTGTTGAAAAAAAATGTTTTTTTATATTTTTTTTTTTGGATTTGTATTTTAGCAAAAAGTAAGAAATTTGTTTTTTTTTTTGCAAAATTGTCTCTCTTCTTTTGTTTATAGTGGCGATCAGAAATGACGCAGCGGTGATCAAATACCACCAAAAGAAAGCTCTATTTGTGGGGAAAAAAAGGACGCAAATTTCGTTTGGGTACAATGTCGCACAATCATGCAATTTTCAGTTAAAGTGACGCAGTGCCGAATCGCAAAAAGTGCTCTGGTCCTGAAGTGTGAAATCCTTCCGGGCCTGAGGCTGATTAAGGTGGTAATTAAACTCACTTGGTGCCTTATCTGCATTAAATTGGCCTCAGAACATTCTGTGTAATTCATATGTGTTCGGGTTTAAAGGGATGATGTGGCAACCCTAGTGATAGGACATGCAATGGCAGTGCTGCAGGGAGAAATGGGGTAACTGGGTGAGGTTGCAGTGTGGGGGAACCTGAGTGATACAGTGAGGGAAGAAAGTATTTGATCCCCTGCTGATTTTGTATGTTTGCCCACTGACAAAGAAATGATCAGTCTATAATTTTAATAGTAGGTTCATTTTAACAGTGAGAGACAGAATAGCAACAAAAATATCCAAAAAAAAAGTTATAAATTGATTTGCATTTTAACCACTTAATAACCGGCCCATAGCCGAATGAGGGCTACAGGGCGGTTGCTTAATTCTGGGAGGGCGTCTATTCCAGTGGACCCGGCATATCGCGGTGAATGGCCGCTGTGAGTGGCCTTTTACCACGTGATCGCTCTGTCAAATGACAGAGCAATCACATGTAAACAAGCCAGTGGAAGCGCTGGCTTTTCTCTCCCCTCTTCGCACCGATCGGTGCATTGTGAGAGGAGAGGGGGGAGAGAGAGAACGTGATGCAGCGCTGTTGGCGATGTGTAGTGCCCACAGTGATGCTAAGAGACAGTAGGGGACAGGCTGCACCCCCCATCATCCATCCACCCCCACCACTGACCCAACCATCCTCACCCTATCCAGCCATCCTCACCCCATCCATGCTCACCCACCCAGACATCCTCACCCCATCCATGCTCAGCCATCCATCCATCCATGCTCACCCATCCAGCCATCCTCACCCAGCCATGCTCACCCATCCAGCCATGCATGCTTATCCACCCATCCATGCTCACCCAGCCATCCATCCATGCTCACCCAGCCATCCAGCCATGCTCACCCAGCCATCCATCCATGCTCACCCACCCAGCCGTGCTCACCCGGCCATCCTTCCATGCTCACCCAGCCATCCATCCATGCTCACCGAGCCATCCATCCATGCTCACCCACCCAGCGGTGCTCACCCACCCATCCGTGCTCAGTCATCCCCATCCATGCTCATCCATACCCATCCGTGCTCAGTCATTCTCATTAGTGCTCATCCATCCCCATCCGTGCTCATCCATTCGTTCTGTGCTCATCCATCCCCATCCGTGCTCATCCATCCCCATCCATGCTCAGTCATCCTCTTCCGTGCTCAGTCATCCCCATCCGTGCTCATCCATCCTCATTCGTGCTCAGTCATCCCATCCGTGCTCATCCATCCCCATCCATGCTCATCCAAACTGAAATTAGAAGCTGACTGGTTACTATGCATAGCTGCTCCAGATTCTGTCTGCTTCAGTTTTAGTAAATTCCCCCCAGGGTGTCATCTACCTATAGTACACATAACACACACACATACATCCCCTTTCTCACACTTAGTACAATTGGTCCCCCAACATTGCCATGGTCAGGCACTCTTCCAAATGACCTCACTGTCCCCACATAAACAGGTAAGTAGCAGGGCCTATCTTCCAATCTTGCAGTGGTGGCAAAAAGCAGGGTCCATAGGTGTATCTTGTGATGGTGGCAGTGGCAGCAGGTCAAACATCACTTGGCAATGGGAGGAGGAGGAGCAACTCTTCAAAGCAGTTGGGCCACAGCAAGCAGTGGATTGGCTTTCAGAATTGAGTAACTGCCAGGTGACTGCTGCTCTTGGGGGGTGGGCAGCTGAAAGTGCTGGGGGAGGTTCTGGAGATGAATGTATTTTAGGGTTGCCAGGGATGGATGTATCTGAGCAGGGACTGAGATGGAAGGGGTGAATAGAAACTGGAAACAGAAGCACAGAGTTAGCCTGGATTCACACTAGCTGTGGCCGCGGATCACAGCAGGGGGTTTGGTGCATCCCTGTCCTCCATTTCAGGTGACAATCAGTTCCGAATCTTGGCTTGAATTCTGACCTCAAACAGAGCCAAAGACGCACAGGACCCTTTTCTATTGCGGACCGCGGCCGACCCCAGAGGTGTGTGAACTGGCTCCATTGAGAGCCGGTCACACTCTCCTGTAATGCGAATTGGATGCGGTGAAACCCGCGTCCAATTCGCATACGTGTGAACCCAGCCTTACATGTGCTTTCAGTGTGTTTCAGGATCTGTTTGAAGTCTTCTTTACAAGCCCCTCAATGCACTTCACACAGTACAGTATCATAAAAATGATTTAACAGCTTTGAAAATAATGCCCATTTAACTTATTCCTGAGTCAACCAAATATAATGAGTTTAATAGCCTATGCAATACAGAGATAATGTAGATACACAAATTAGGTATACTGTACATTATTACCTTTCCATGTTATTACAGACATAAAATCTATACAGGATATATTGAGGACTTATGTGTTCATTCATGATCTACCACTAGAGGGCAGTATTCCACTAATGATGCCAGGACAACTGAATACTAAGATAACACGCTGTACAATGTTTAAACATTCAGGCGTCATTCACACCATGTGTACATAAAATCCGATGGAAAAAACACATAGATTTAACTTGCATCAGGGCCGTAGATAATTTTTTGTCCTGGGGGGGGTTCAGTAGCAGATACCAAGTGGTGAAGCGGGGGGGGTCAACCAAGCAGCGCTGTGTGGGTCGATGGAGCGTGGCTCCCTCGACCCACACAGCACAGGAGCGAGCATGCACTGTGTGCCCCGTAGCAAGCAGGGTTTTTGTTAATATTTCACTGACACCCACTGTAGATTGCAAGGGCAGTGTAATTTGAATGTGGTGCAGGATCAGGGCCACCTTTCATATTGATTGGAGCCTGGGAAAACATTTCCTATCCCCTCCCCCCCCATTCGCATCATGACTGCTCACTGATTGGTTGCTGGAGGTTAAAGCACATCATTACCACTCACTGATTGGTTGCTGGAGGTTAGAGCACATCATCTCACTGTCTGCACACCATGGACTGGGGAGGTGGGGGACCCACCAATAGACAGAAAACTTCTAGAACGTGTTATTAGCAATGAGCAGAGCACAAACACCTATGAAAGTAGGGACTACAGTGTGTGTGAAAGAGGCCTTCATGGTGAAAGGTCTACTTTATACCAGAACAGCTTGTTATCTCATACACTCCATTTGTTGTGTGGATGTATAGCTTGGTTTGAGACTGCATCCCAGTGATGGCCAACTGATGAGCTTTTCAGAGCCTTAACTGCAGCCCCTGACACACCAAAGGGTTGTGCATATCATTTACTGCCAGACATACTACAAGAGATGGTCAGAGACTGCAGTCGTATAAGAGATGGTCAGAGACTGCAGGCGTACTACAGGAGATGGTCAGAGACTGCAGATGTACTACAGGAGATGGTCAGAGACTGCAGATGTACTACAGGAGATGGTCAGAGATTGCAGACATAGTACAGGATATGGTCAGAGGGCCTTGTCACCCGACTGTTTTTCTCTTTGTTATCACACATCCATTTAAGAGGGGCATGGTCAGTGACTAATTTGAATGGTCTCCCCAATAGGTAATATTTCTTTCTCAACAATGGCATAGTTTTTCTCATGTCTGTTAAGCTTTCTGCTAAGGTAGACCACTGGGTGCCCCTCTCCTTCTCTGACCTGGGACAGTATAACACCCAGTCCCACATCAGAGGCGTCCATCTGTACCACAAATTCCTCTGTGAAATCTGGGGTTGTACACAAAGGGCTTGCTTCAACATTTGAAATGCCTTCTCTGCCTCAGGATTCCACTTGATCATGACCAACCCTCTACTCTTCGTCAGATATGTTAGTGGGGCTGCAATGGTGGCAAAATTGGGATTAAAATGTCTGTAGTATCCTGTGATCCCAAGAAACGCACAAACTTGCTTTTTATTTATAGCTTGGGGCCACTTTTGAACTGCCTCAATTTTATTTATCTGAGGTTTGATCAGCCCCTGACCAATAATGTAGCCAAGGTATTTGGCCTCCTCCAAGCCTATGGCACACTTTCTGGGGTTGGCAGTGAGTCCTGCTTTCTTAAGAGAATCTACTACTGCTTGCACCTGGGGCAAATGGGATACCCATTCTGGGCTGTGGATGACTACATCATCCAAATAGGCAATGGTGTGGTCTTAACCACTTCCCATCCACAGGACGTCATCTCTATGGCTCTCGGAGGCCTGGGCGCACGTCATGACGTCACTTCCGGGTCTCCGAAGTAAACAATAGCCGTTAAAGGGGAAGGAAAGGCTGAGATCGTCTGTTTTTTTTTTCTGATCTTAGCCTTTCCAGCCTGTAGGAGAGATGTAGGGTCTTATAGACCCTGCATCTGTCCATAAAGAGGACCTGTCACACACTTTTCCTATTACAAGGGATGTTTACATTCCTTGTAATAGGAATAAAAGTGATAAAAAAATAAAGTGAAAGTGTCAAAATAAAAGTAAAATAAGAAATAAAAAAAAAAAATTTAAAGCACCCTGTCCCCGCAAGCTCACGCACAGAAGCGAATGCATACGTAAGTCGCGCCCACATATGTAAACGGCGTCCAAACCACACATGTGAGGTATCGCCGCGTGCGTTAGAGTGAGAGCAATAATTCTCGCCCAAGACCTCCTCTGTAACTCAAAACACCTAACCTGTAAAAAATTTTAAACATCGCCTATGGAGATTTTTAAGTACCAAAGTTCGGCGCCATTCCAAGAGTTTGCGCAATTTTAAAATGTGACATGTTGGGTATCTATTTACTCGGCATAACATCGTCTTTCACATTATGAAAACAATTGGGCTAACTTTACTGTTTTGCTTTTTTTTAATTCATGAAACTGTTTTTTTTTCCAAAAAAAGCGTTCGAAAAATCGCTGCGCAAATACCGCATGGCATAACATTTTATTCCCTAGAATCTTTGCTAAAAAAACATATATAATGTTTGGGGGTTCTGAGTAATTTTCTAGCAAAAAAATGATTATTTATACATGTAGGAGAGGAGTGCCAGAAATTGCCCGGATGCGAAGTGGTTAAGGACTTATCCATCATTCTCTGGAATGAGGCAGGCGCACCATGCAAGCCAAAAGGCATCCACTTATACTGGAAGGACTCCTCGGGAAGTAGAAATGCAGTTTTCTCTTTCACAGGCTCAGTTAGGGGTATCTGCCAATAACCTTTACTCAGGTCTAACGTAGTTATGTACCGGGCACTACCCAAACTGTCAACAAGCTCGTCGAACAGAGGCATTGGGTACGCATCGAATTTGGACATGTTGTTCAACTTTCTGAAATCATTACAAAACCTTATCGTTCCATCTGGTTTTGGGACCAATACTATGGGACGGGACAAGTCACCGTGGGATTCCTCTATCATGTCCAGCTCTAACATGTTTTTTATTTAATTTGCAACTGCTTCGCGCCTAGCCTCGGGTATTCTATAGGGCTTTACGTTTAGGCAGACACCTGGTTCGGTAATTATGTCATGCTGTATAACTGTGGTCAGCCCGGGCAGGTGAGAGAAAAAGTCTCTATCCTTACTTACAAATTCTTTAATGTCCTTCTGTTGGGTCACTGACAAGGTTTCAGTTATGGGTACTTACAGAGTCACAGGGGGTATGCTCTGTGTGGGGTTGGCAATGCCAGTAAACTCTCTCTCCTTCCAAGGTTTCAAGAGATTAACGTGATATATTTGTTCTGGTTTCCTTTTCCCTGGCTGGTAAACGTAGTTTACTTCCCCTACTCTTTCCATGATTTCAAAGGGACCCTGCCACTTAGCTAGGAATTTACTCTTGATTGTGGGGACTAGTACCAGCACTCACCAGGGCTGAAGACCCAGGCTTTGGCACCCTGATTATAAACCCTTCACTGAGCCTCCTGGGCTTGCTCCATATGTTCCCGTACCAGTGGCATAACAGCAGCAATTCTATCTTGCATCAGTGAGATATGCTCGATGACGCTTCTATAAGGCATGGTTGCTCCCTCCCACGTTTCTTTGGCAACATCTAGCAATCTCCTGGGATGTCTACCATACAGTAGTTCAAAAGGGGAGTAACCTGTAGATGCCTAAGGTACCTTTTGTATGGCAAGCAAGGTATGGCAGCAACAAATCCTAATTTTTCCCATCTTTGTCCACCACCTTTTTTAACATGCTTTTGAATGTTTTGTTAAACCTCTCCACAAGACCATCAGTTTGCGGGTGGTAGACAGAGGTACGGAGATGGGAGATTTTGAACAACTTACACAATTCTTTAGTGACTCGGGACATAAATGGGGTGCCTTGATCCATTAATATTTCTTTTGGAATACCTACCTGACTAAATACCTGGACAAGCTCTTTAGCAATAGTTTTAGCTGAGGTATTATGTAAGGGAATGGCTTCAGGATATAGTGTGGCATAGTTCAGTATTATCAGTATGTGCTGATGGCCCTGGGCAGACTTTACTATTGGTCCCACCCAATGGCGTCACTAGAGGGGGCCAGAGGGGGCCCTAACCCCCCTCAACATTATGCTGTGCCCCATCAATTAAAAGGCCGTTTGTTGTAGTGGGTGCCCCATGGCCCCGCATCTTGCTCGGGTCACCGACAGAATAACACAAGCCCTCCTGAGAGGGAGAGCGAGAGCATTCCCTGTCACTCCTGCGGGGGGGGGGGATTTCTCCCCCCTCCCTCTCCTCGCTGACACTGCATAATGCGACACTGTAAAAGAATCAAAATAGGGCGCACCAGCCTTGCGCATTACCCAAGAAAATTTATTAAAACCAGAAGAACTGATCCTCCTCAGAGCCAATCCTCCTCAGGACCGATCCATCCATGTTGGATCGGCTCTGAGGAAGAGGGGATCGCCCCTCGAAAAGCGTCAGCCTTCCACAGGGTCCTCTGGCATGGTGGACACTGCCTTGATGACCGGGTTGCTGTTGGTCCTTTGCGGACCTTAATATGCCTTTATTTTACCTTTGTTTGTGAGTATATACATTTTTTTCTTTTGGTTTTAATAAATTTACTTGGGTAATGCGCAAGGCTGGTGCACCCTCTTTTTATTCTTTTACAGTGTTCCTTTGGATCTCCCCTGGCCCTTGGAGGGCAGCAAGGCATGTGCTCCCTGTGTGATCTACCAGTTCCATGCCACTTTCATTGCCATCACAACACTTTTGAGCACAATAGATTTTTCTTTTGACTGTGACTGCATAATGCGAGCGGTGCTTCCACCCGATCTGCTCCCTCCCCCTGCATCCTCATTGGCAGGGAGGAGAGCAACTTGCAGGAAGGACTCCACCAGCACCATAGAATTTTGTACCACCTGATACAGCAAGTTATCTATAAGATGTATAGTTATTTCCATGTAGGGAAAAGACACACCTATATTAGGTTAAGATGACTTCTTGTTCATTAACCTCCAGCTGGGGGCTGGATTCCAGCTCCTCCTGCTCCTCCAGCCATCAGAGAGAAAGGAAGTGGATCTTCTCCTTCCTCGGATACACCAACAGTTTTACGTTCAATTTTGTAATCAAAAGGGTCTGGTGTGAGTTCCAGTGTTTCCTTAGCAGGGGCGCTCTGTCCTCCTGACAC
The DNA here is from genome assembly GCA_018402905.1 of Glandirana rugosa. Lineage (NCBI taxonomy): Eukaryota > Metazoa > Chordata > Amphibia > Anura > Ranidae > Glandirana > Glandirana rugosa. The sequence goes on along the minus strand of BLSH010333613.1, from coordinate 461,974 downwards.
CTTTTGTTTTCCCATGAACTCCAACAGTGGGGAAAATCTCTCCCCACTAGGGCTTCATGAAGCAGTTAGGGTACCGCCCCCACTGAATGTGTCACCATGCCCCAAGGGGTATCCATCTCAACCACTGCAGTCTGGTGTCACCATGTATGCAAATAACCCCAATAGTGCTAGGGTGTAACTTTGCGTGATTTACACAATCTCCTTTGACTAAGGTCACCACACTACCAGAATCTAGCAGAGCTGTGACTGGCTTTCCATCAACTGAAATTATACACATTTGCTTTTCCATACGTTCCTTACATATTTTAGTACATGCTACCTGTGCAAAAAGAGACATGTATTTTTTTCAAGTAAGCATTATCACATTGCATTGGTTCATCACTTAGGAAACAGTTAGCAGCCATATGACCAAACGCATGGCAGCGGTAACATTTTATATGTTCTGTACCCAGTACTCTAAACTGACTCAGAGACCTTCCTGACCTATTTGGCCAGTCTCCAGGTCTTGAGCCCATAGTCTCATTATCTGTGGCAACAGACTTGTAAGTTCTTCCCACGCTCTTGAACAGTCTTACCGAATCCTCTGTATTTTTCACCCCTAGAGACATTGGAGCAGGGCACGGATTGGTTCAACAAGCACTTGGCCGCCATATATCTCTCCACCAGGTCCACCAGCTGGTTTGCAATCTTAGGGTCCCCATGGTTGACCCACTTCCTCAAAGTGGCAAGGAGTGCCCATAAATAATGGTCCATGGCCACATGCTCCACAATCTTAGGGCCCGACAAAGTTTCTGGCTGCAGCCATTTCTTGGTGAGGTGTATCAAATCAAACATTTGGGAGCAGGGTGGCTTGTCAGTACAGTATGACCAGCTCTGCACCTGTTGAGCCCGGACTGCAATGGTAATGCCCATGCGTGCAAGCATCTCGGCTTTCAATGTCTCATAATCCTGGGCAGCCTCTGGTTCCAGGTTATAATAGGCTTTTTGGGGTTCTCCTGTCAGAAAGGGCATTAGCAGTCCTGTTCATTGCTCTTTTTGCCCATCCTTCTCGAACAGCGACTCTTTCAAAAGTTGCTAGGTACGCTTCCACATCATCTGCAGGTGTCATCTTCTGCAGGAAATAGTTTGCACGCACCATTTTCTGTTCCACCGATAAAGGACTTGTGGACCCCTTCTTTAACTCCACCAGGGCCTCCGCAAACTGGCGATTTGCCTACTGCTGGTCTGCCACGACCTGGCAGCTCGCTTCCTGCTGTGCTGCAATTGCCTGTGCGACTTAGTTTAGTTTCCTGCTGCTGGCGATTGCTCTTCTGCTGGGTTGCAGTAGCCTGCAGCAGAGCTTTTAACACGTCCTCCACCTTGTTCAGGAAGATACCTGCCGAGTCCATCACATGTGGGGGGGTTAGCTGAATGGGGATCACCTTCCCTGGAAAAAAAGGCAGTCCAAACGGCAGGTTTCCTTACAATCTGGCTTGTAGCCAGGTTTATTTAAAAGGTTGCATGTAGAAATCAAATAAACAAAACAGAAAAGAAGTCGTCGCTATCCAGCCACAAACTAAACATTTCAGTTTCCCTAACTGAGCAGTGAATGGATTCTCTCAGACACCCACAAAACATAGACAGTGCAAACCTTTTTGTCTCAGTCAATAAGCAAACTTCCATATGTCAGCTCTCTCAGGCTGATGGCTCCTGAGTCCCAGGCCAGAGGATAACTTTCCTCTCTTCCTGGTTATTTAAACCACCTGATGGTGGACTCCAGTGGACCACAAAATCTGGTCCGGAATCAACCCTGCCAAGGTGGCTGGTAAAACCTGGACCGGATTCCACCTTGGTCCACTCTAAATGAATGCATGCGAGGCGACACATAGCGTCCATCGATCACCTTGCCCCGCATAATGTCACACTATATACTTATTTACCTTTCTGATTTCCCAGCTCTTCAAATGTATTTTTTCTGATCTCTGTTTTCTGCGAGTATTCAACATTTTGGGTGTGTCAAATACCTTCTCCCCTCCTACCAGCAGTTAATACAAACCAGTGAGAGGAACCACAACATGTGGCTGGAGGAGCAGGTAATGTATACAAAGA
>BLSH010333613.1:413281-426152 GCA_018402905.1 Glandirana rugosa | reverse complement strand
CTAACCGGTCGTCTCTCAGTCAGTCGCGGGGTTGAGGTACAACCTACCGCCGGAAGTCTGGGAGTGCAACGGGCTGGTCCGATCATCCCTTTAGTCGTCGGTACCGATACGGGATCCGTCGACGGATCAAACGGATCACCATCGCGTCCGGGACGGATATGATGAGACAAAACGATGTTCAGTAGGTGTTTGTTGTACGATAGAAAGGAAGTATACCTAAATATTTACCAGGAGTAGGAGTCAAGAAATTGGCGAACGGCTGCCGACTAGCCGTTAACTGCCGCTGTTACACCGAGACATTGCGCTTAGCGGCAGTATGCTGCCGCCGGCGCTATGTCTCGGTGACACTCTCACAGTGGCTCTGTATCGCGGCCGCCGTCGTATGACGGCGATTCGCGTTACAGAGCCACATTGTCGCCGTCAATTGCCGATCAGCCGTCGGCAAGCGGTTAAAGAACTGAGGATGAGGACCATTTATAAATCCATATGAAGGAAAGATAGCATGTTGTTTGTGGATGACTTGTAGCAAAACAGAGTAGTATAGGCAGGGCCTGCGCTACCACTAGGCAAACTAGGCAGCTGCCTAGGGCATAGCCATGGCTGCTGATTTCCCTACTAGCCTGGTCGGGCAACGTGAGGGTCTGAAGGCCGCCATCCAACATGGAGTTGGGGCGCTGACTGACTCTCTGCTGGCCAATCTAGAGAAAGCTGCAGAGGAGGTAAGCAGCAGCTTGGAGTGAAAGGAGGGAGACACCAAGCTGGTTCCCAAGAGTCCAAAGACAGCTAGATGGGTGGAAAAGGAAGGGGGAGACGGGCACCATGTCCCCTCCCAGGTACACAGCTCCCCCTCACCTGCCAAGCACACAATTAGCCACATCTGCACATCTATTCCACCCAGCTGGAAGTGCTGCTATGCCTGACAAATCACTTCCGGGGCAGGCTGGCTACCTCGCTGACCTCAATGGTGTTGTGCTAGGTGACAGGAGCTGTCAGTGACGTGGCAGCGTTTGCTCCCTCATCTCTGTTGACATCATACTGCAAGAGAACCCTGAACAGCTGGTACACCTCACACAGGTAACATCCTGTGCATCCACCTGCTGGAGAACTATGAGTCCCAGCGTGTCCAAACATCCTCTGCCACCACACTAATGCGCTTCCATTGCCCCTACTTCCCTCTGAATGTGTCATGTCTAATGTATGCTGGATGTGCATGTGGCAGATAGTATCACTATTATTGGTAGTGTATTATATATTTTATACTGGACATAAATGTCATACTGGGCACAGGGACTCATCCCTATGGCAGGATGCCCCTACTTGTTAAATTTTTTTTTTGGGGGGGGGGGGGGGGGTTGGTGCAAGTAGCTGGTCTTGCCTAGGGCGCAAAATAGCACTGGCCTTGAGTGTAGGAGACTTTAAAATATAGCACTCTGGGACTAACATACACATATGTTCACATTAAACATAGATTGGTTAAAATTGCTTGGTGCCTTAAGCAAAGACATATCATGTCTAAAGCTCGCTGTTGGCTAACGTCACTCACTCAGCCGGTCCAGTCACTGCTCAAAGCGGAGAGGATAACTGATCGTTCAACAATGTTTGATTGGTTATTTCTCAGTGCAGAGGCAACAGGGGACAGCTAGATTTTTAAAACCCCATACTTTACTTTATTTATTTATTTCAGGTACTTATATAGCACTATCAATTTATGCAGCGCTTTACATATATATATTGTACATCCACATCAGTCCCTACCCTCAAGGAGCTTACAATCTAAGGTCCCTAACTCACATTCATACACATACTAGGGCCAATTTAGACAGGATCCAATTAACCTACCAGCATGTCTTTGGAGTATGGGAGGAAACCGGAGTACCCGGAGGAAACCCACGCAGGCACAGGGAGAACATGCAAACTCCAAGCAGGTAGTGTTGTGGTTGGGATTCGAACCAGCAACCCTTTGGCTGCCAGGCGAAAGTGCTAACCACTACACCACTGTGCTGCTCGTTCTCTTTCAATATTGGTATGATCATCAATAGATGGTCAATACATTTCACAGCTAAATCCACTTCCTCAGGACCAATGGGTGATAAAGAAGCACGAATTATCACAAATATTGTAGTGGTTAGATGTTTGAGCCCGATGAACTGGCCGAACTGGCCCTGTCACCACCCTCCTTCCCAACATCCTTTGATTGAATAATCAAAGGAGCCAGGCAGAAAATTGACAGCCAAACAGTAGCTTCAACCAATCAGATGCAAACACTGTTCAGGTATTCTGATTACCTCCTGCGCAAGCTCTTAGCATATTAATATGTATTAACATACACAACAGCCCCAGTGGGACATTCACGCATCCATGCTGTATAGTGTGGATTGAGGAATTTGTTAGCTTTATATATTGGCCAGCCTGAGGTCAGCCATACAAGAAGAACCATCGGTTGCAGAAAAGAAATTCACTTGATTCCCACTTGAGTGTTGATGCAGGAATCTCTCCTGCCGGGCCATTGGTCAATCGATTAACTTGGTACATTCAGCCTGCCCATTAAAGGTTCAAATCTTGGTCAGTTCCTGTTGAACCGGCCGAGATTTCAACCATGTATGGCTGGCCTTAGTCTAAAATTGTAACATACATAATCAAATGCAAATTTCTATATTTATTGCCTAAAGCAAGATGACTAACAGAGTTTCAGGACACACCACGCATGTGCTGAAAGTGTCTGTAGACTCATGCGCTCACAAAACCATCAAAGGCCTGAACAATGAGCAAGAGAACTCTAGGAAAGGAAAAAAAGACATAATGATGTCCAAAGTGGGCAGAATGAGGAATCTGAAGGTGCGAAAAAACGAACCTCCAGGAAGACACCTTACCACTCCATAGAAACATTTCTAATTAAAAAACATCTTTAGCTACCCAAGGTGTGGAACTGTGCTTGGAAGAGGCTGAACCCAGATGGACCTCAAACTAGTCGGTAAGTAAGTGTAGCCATGTGCTCCCTTGAGAATGGCTTGTAGTAATGGTTCACCTGATAGCTGACCTCAATCGCACCATACTTCACACATCCGGAGACACTGACCAGACCGGCTCTTGTTTTTGTTGTTTTATTTGGGGGAAATAACTTGGATGGGGATAAGGGGTAACTGTGGGATGCCCAATAATTATGGTACAAGGATTCCATATACAGTCCTGTATATGCATACGTCACTGCAGACTATTGCTCCTCTCAACTCTCCAGCACTTCACTTGCTGACCGTTTCTCCTACAGTCCTCTAACTACACAGGACTCACCGCTTTACACTTCTTTTCTTCTCTCCAGCTCAGAACCTAGTTTCCAGCCTGAAGGGAAATTTATCAGGCTTCTCTATACCTTTCTCTTCACCACGGTTAGCACATGGTGAGGCCTACCCTGTTTCAGCAGGACCCTTAGAACACCCATTACAGGCCACTGATCACGGGCCCTTGAATGTGCAGCTAAATACTTTAGTGCTAATCGGGCCTTTGACGAACTGCCAGCCCATCCTCTCCAGGTCCCGTTGACCTGCCCTCTGGTAGTGACTCTCCTTTCCCTTGACTGACTCCCAAGGATCCCACAGACTGTCCACCATTCTTCTCCCAGCCTGCTCCAGCACTTTCTCCTACAGTCCCAGGGACTGTCACTCACCACACTGGTGGATACTTTAAAGTATTTCTCCTCCTGTAGCACCTCCGCTGTTCTCCTGTTCCTCCTGTGCGGCTCCAGGAATCACTCTCCTTCCTGGCTGCACCTGAACTCACGCCCAAGGTCACCCTCCCCAGACTGGGGCAACCTCCCGGGTAGGGGCCTGCACCACAGCACCTCTGCTACATCTCCAGACTTCCACCCGACGCTACTCCTTCCATACTGCGCTGACTCTGAGTATTTAAGGAGGCCTGCCCCCTGCCAACCCTGCTTGGGGATTGGTCAGGGCTCCTCAGAACACTCCAGATGGTTCCACCCATCTCCCAGCTCTCTGACCAGAAAACCTTCTCCAGGTTTCTAGAAAGAAGTGGGAGGTTCTGGTGACCTCATCTGTTAAGTCCACCCAATCCTCCCTGAGCCTCTCCTCCCAGCCCAGATCAAAACATCCAGGCCTGCACATTACAGTCAGGCCTCACTTAATTTACCTCTCCTAGACAGAAACCTGCTAGAAAACGTGCCTATACTATGGGGGCGATACATAAGGGACATACAAACACTGGTCTGCAGATGAAAGGTCTTAAGGACAAAAAGCTGCATGCTGCTGGGGTCACCCTCTCGCTCTTTTATAGAGTTAAACTGGTCCTGTAGGTGAGGATAGGGGTGGGATAGCTCTGTTGCTAGTAGTATGCTGCCATTTAGGCACCAAGAAAATGTTTTTAATTTTAAACGTCGATAATAATTCAATAAAACCTCACACTTATTCTACAGCTATCCTCCTGCCATTTTTACCAAATGCCTGAAGTTTTCCAGAGTGAAAATCGTTGAGAAGGCTCAGAAGACCACCCTCCATCTCACAGACATGGGAAACATCAGTCAGGAAAGAGTGTTGAAGGCTAGGCGCAGAAGTCACCACTTCGCATGGTGCAGGGGGTCGAGGACGCTCTTTAATGCCCCTAAGAAAAGTACAAACAAGAGATTTTCACATTAATATTATGTCCTACCAAATACTTGGCTACACTTACATTTCAGCAAGAAGTATGTGAACATTTAGCACAATAATTAATCTATATTAAAGTCTAATTCCTGTAACACAAGCAATAGGTGTTCAGGTTCCTTCCCACTCTCAGCACCCCTATTTAATTTTTTTTTTTTTAAAGCACTGCAAAGCTAACTACAGAGAACAGAGCTTTAGTTGTATGCAGGTAGGTTGCCTATTGTACTGTATGTTTTAGTTAGTTACTTAGCTGCCCAGGTCAGGGGGTTCATATAGTTGCCGCCTTCCCTGAACATGTTCACGGGCTTCTTCTGAGCTCTGTCCTCCCCTCCCGAGTGATATAAAAGGGAAGAGGTTCGGGTCCCAAGAGGACTGGAGAATTGGAGCCTTGCTGGGACCTGTGGTCGACCATCTGAGCACTGATTCATCAGGATCCCCATCACCATGAACACATCTATTAGAGTTCTTCCAAACATGGACTTTACCTGAAAGGACTTTACTTATTCAGGTACGCTGGGGCAGCCACAGTTAGGTGTAGTAAGGAAAATACTGTTTATTCATGTTATACATGTTCTGCTGAATTTTCACTAAAGGTTGTTCCAACTGCTTTCACCCTGGTCTGAAGTTATTCCAAAAGGGTGGAAAAAAGTTGGATCTTTGCTTATTCCTAAAGAACTTGGGTCTATAAAAGCACTATGGGGTATGTGTAACACTAATACAGAGTGTTAACTCGCAAGGAAGAGGAGGTAGTTGCCATGAGTAACCGAAATAAGAAACAGCTAGAGCAACTAGCCGTTTGGCGTAGTACCTCGTTAACGTAGGACATGCTCAATGAGACCCACACTATGTGTCTGGTGGGCTTAATTCTGTCATTGAGAGTGGGGTTATGGAGCTACACTGGACTGGTGAAGTAGGCAATGGCTCTGCATGCCCCTCCGAACGCAACAGATACATGAATTACAAGTGCACACATGGTTTTTTAAGCTCCTGGAGTTTCATGGAGTGCTTTTCCAGCAGAAATGCTCCTAAACGATACTAATATCGTTTTTTTTAAGCTTTTTTTGGCTTCATGCACACTAACGTTTTTGTTTTAAGCAAAAAAAAAAACGCTGGATAAAAAAATGCTGGTAATGGTTTTTTTGTAGTGGCATTTTAGCAACATTTTAGGAGCATTAGAGATTTATTTTACAGCAAAAGGAAAGAAAACCTCAACAAATGCTATTAGTAGCATTTAGCAGCATTTTGCAGCGTTTCTACTGGAAAAAGGCTCCAAAAAACTTCACAAAAACAGTTTTTTTTTCTGCTCCTAGACGCTGAAGCTCAAAAAATGCCAATAGCCTTAAGTAGTGTTCATGGACACAAAGGATAACATTATTTAGCTTCTAGGAGCAGAAAAATGCCAATAATAGCTTCTATGAGCTTAAAAAAAATGGTAGTGTGCATGGAGCCTAAAGGAACTGCAAAAATGCTAATAAAAAGCTAACGCTTCTAAATGCTACTACAAACAGCGTTTTTTATCCAGTGTTTTTTTAGCTTAAAAAAAAAATGTTAGTGTGCATGGAGCCCTAAGCTAGCCATACATTATACAAATTTCTTGTTCAATTTCCTTTAGATTTACCTTCAACTGTGTAGTGAAACGGCCGGCCTGGTTGCATACACATTTAAAGTTTTTAGATTTGATCTCATATTATATAGTAATGGTAAATCTAAAGGAAAATTGTACAAGAAAATTGTATAATGTATGGCCAGCCTTAGGCTATATATGCAGGATGAAGATGGTTACCTCTTGACCTTACTCCTCTGCTTTGGGGAAGGTGGGTGTGGGAGTCCCAGGCTGAATGTGGCACTTTTACAGGGAGGTGCAATGGGTTTTCTCAAGGGTGCAGGTGGAAGTGTCTGGGTTACACACACCTTGGGACTTCGTTTTTTTCTTTTGTCCTCCATTTCCAGTACTCTCTATGAAATAAAGCAAAAAATGAATTGCCCTTATATAAATTCTCCTTATATAAATCTATCCCAGAAGTTTATTTATAGCAATCCCATAAAAAGTATTGAAATCTGATAACTGTTCGCTGTTAAGTGTATCTAAAGCCAAAGCTTCTTGACAATACCCCTAGGGTTTACAGTAGGTAAGACGAGTTTGCTGCCCAATCAAGCACAGTGATACCATGATCATTAAACCAGGTATTGGTACTTTTGGCAGTGTGGGCAAGTGCTAAGTCCTGCTGGAAAATGAAATCAGCATCTCCATAAAGCTGGTCAGCAGAGGAAAGCATGAAGTGCTCTAGAATATCCTGGTAGAGGGCTGCGCTGACTTTGGACTTGGTAAACCACAATGGACCAACACTGGCAGATGACATGGCTCCACAAATCATCACTGACTGTGGAAAATTTTGCATTTAATTTGAAAATCAAGGTCCCAGAGTCTGGAGGAAGAGTGGAGAGCCACAGAATCCAAGTGGCATGAGGTCCAGTGTGAAGTTTCCTCAGTCTCTGATGATTTGGGGAGCCATGTCATCTGCTGGTGTTGGTCTATTGTGCTTTATCAAGTCCAAAGTCAGTGCAGCCCTCTTGCAGGAAATTCTAGAGCACTTCATGCTTCCCTCTACTGACCAGCTTTATGGAGATGCTGATTTCATTTTTTTTTATAAACTTTTATTTGGTAAGAGACATGGTACACTAAGGAACAACATTTTACAGAAATGCATCTTAAAAGGTATTTTGCAGAATATAATAAAGGTATAAAGATCTGTGGAGATACAACTGTTGACACGTAGATAATAATATATAGAACAGGTGGATGATAAGGAAACATTAAAGAATGGTTCAATATAGGGAATCAATTAGGTTGAGTTCAAATATTCAAGTGGAAAATAAAACATCAGCATGCTCAAACCAGGCGTTCCATTTTTTTGCAGTATATGTGCATGGTATTATTCAAAGTACGATATCAAGGGAATTGATGGTGACTTCCAATGTAAGGCAATAAGCCAGTGTATAGAAACACAAATGGTGTGAATGAGTCTCATATTGTGAATAGAAATACCTACTATAGGAGTACATAGTAAGCAATTAGGTAATGTTAAGGATATCTGAGTACCTGAGATGCTGGAAGTGAGATTTTCTAAATTCTTCCATATCTGTGATATCTAATTACAGTTCCAAAAGATATGTGAGAAAGAGCCCAAGGCTGTACAACCTCTAAAGCAAGTTTGAGGAACTGTGGGAAAGATGGAGTGTAGGTTTAAGGCTTCATGCACACAGGACTTAAAAAAAATGTCCAAAAACGTCAGTAGCTTATCAGGGATGTTTTCAGCTTTTACCAGCGTTATATTATCGCCGTTTTTTTCGCGTCTAAAACATCCAAAAACATTGGGGATTGCCGTTTTTGGGCGTTTTTAAGCATTTGAACATTTTTACTGCTGAAAAACGTCCAAAAAAACCCTCTGGTCTTGGGTTTTTTTACAGCTCTAAAACATCACTGCTAAAAACAGTTGATAACAGTCTATGTGTGCATGAACACATAGGATAACATGATGGAGGGTTTATTGACTGTAGAAAAAAAGTCTGCAGCTAAAAACAGCTGCTGTAAAAACATCAAAAAACGTCCTGTGTGCATGAGGCCTTATGGTGTATAGTACCATCTTGTAAACAGTGTTATGGCCGTTTCTCTGACTGTGATGGATTTAGGACATTTTCTTAAATTGTTAATACAATCATTTCATTCCGCAGAGAGAGAAAATTACATTCTAGTTCCCACTTATGCATGTATGTGAGTTTATCTTCTTTGTTGTTGTTGACCAAATTGTTATACATTTCTGATATCAGGCCTATACCTCTAGGTGACTTTATACAGATCTTTTCATAAAAAGTGGGCGGGTTTTTGTTTTTAATCTGAAAATATGTAGTAAAAAATTGTCTACTGTGGAGAAATCTGTAGAATTCTACATTGGGGATATTATATTTCGATTTTAGTGAAGGGAAAGAAGTGAATGTAAAATTTTCAATACATTTTTGGAAAGTGACTTTGTCATTATTGATCCATAATCTGTTACTACAGACATTGTTAGAAATCATTTTATATTATTTGTAGGATTGTCTCCATAGTTGGTATGATTGAAGTAATATCTGATTGAGGTTTGTAAGAGAGATATGTGGGATATTATTACTCCATAATGTCATTTGTGACCAACGAGCCGCCAAATAGTAAGACCAGAAATCTGCAAGGCCTAATCCCCCTTTATTGTGTGATGTATATAGAATTGTTTTAGAGAAGTGGGGGTGGGCATCTGACCAAACAAATGTATTAATTACTGATTGGAATTTGGTGATATTTTTTTTATTCCAATTGGGGGGCTCTATATAGATATAATAATTTTGGTAATATTCACATTTCAATTGTTGTAATTCGACCTAGAAATGAAATATGGTATGATTTCCAAAGTTTTAGCATTCCTTTTAATTTTTGTAGAAGTGGATAAAATCTATACTATAAAGTATAGATTGTTAATATCTGGGGTTAGATTAATTCCTAAGTAAGAAACAGAATCCAGAGACCATTTGAAGTTGAATGAATTACAAATAGTATTCAGTTGTGGTGGTGGTATATTGATTGGCAAGCCTATAGATTTTGAGACGTTTACAGTTAAGCCCGAGAGTTGTGAAAAAGAATGTGTTTGTAGTGTTTGTAATAGATTTGGCAATGTGATGTGGGGTTGGGTAAGAAATAGTAGCATGTCATCAGCGCACATGCTCAATTTATAAGTGGTATCATTTGATGTACAGTATATCCTTTAATATCTGGGTGTAACGATATTGTTGTAGCTAACAGTTCTATGGCTAATGCAAATAATAGGGGGGAGAGGGGGCAGCCTTGGTGTCAGTTGCATCCGGGTAACTTAATTCTTGTGTGAGAATTATGATAAAGAGCTTGGAAAGCATGTACAAATTCACCATGAAATCCAAATTTTTGTAAAACCTTTTCTAAATATCAACAGAGTATACTGTCAAATGCCTTATTGATATCCAAGCTTAGGAGCATTCCGGCTTGTGATTTGAGATTTGCGTCTTGGATTAAATTTGCTGCTAATCGGATTTTGTCCGTAATTTGGGGACCTGGGATAAAGCCTGATTGGTAAGTGGAAATCAGTGAAGGTATTATAGATGATAGTCTGTTAGCTAGAAGTCTGCTGAAAATCTTAAGGTTATTATTTATTACTGAAATTGGTCTATAATTTTGGGGTAATGTGTGGTCTTTATCTGGTTTGGGGATCAGGGACATATTAGCAAGTAGCATTTCTTCATGGGATGTACCTCCTTTTAATGTCATATTATACAGTGATGTTAGATTTGTAGTCAGAAGATAAGCAAATTGTTTATAATAGAAAGCAGAATAGCCATCAGGGAAAGGGGAGTTTCTTTTAGAGATTTGATGATATGAATAATTTCTTAGTCTGTGCAAGGGGCATTTAGTTTTATCTAATTGGACAGAAGAAATTGTTGGAGTAGGGATATTGTCCAGCCAGGAGTGAGCTGATGGTGATATCTGAGAAGTAGGTTTACAAAGTAGGTCTGAGTAAAATTTTTGAAATATCGATAACATTTCTTGGGGATGAGTAACAATTTGGTTTGAGTTGTCTTTCAGTTTATACACGTGTGGGTCTGATTGATTGAATCAGTTTTCTTGCAAACATGGTGGAATATGAGTTACTTGATAGGAAAAAATTGGCCTTAGACCATCTGAGTGCGTTTACGGCTTTGTATGAGAGGAGTGAGTCAAGCTCATTAAGGAGTAAGCGGTTGATGTAAGGCCAATAAATTTGGTGGTTAAAGTTGTGAGGTAATGGTCTGACCAGGAGCAAGGGTGTATTGTTGCATCACTGGTGTTAGCTAATATTATGGGTGTGCAAAAAATGTAATCTAGACTTGAATATGAGTCATGGTGGTGTCAGTAGAATGTGTATTAACGTGCTCCTATATTTAATGCCCTCCATGAATCGATAAGCTGCAAGGCATTTAGGTGTGTACATGTAGTTTTAGAAAAAGTTTTAGCATTAGGGTTTTGCTTGCTAGGGTCTAAATTATGTTGCAAAACTGAGTTAAAGCCTCTACCCAATATTAAATGAAATTAATTATATTGTTGTAAAGTGTCAAAGAATTGAGTGAAGAAGGTTGTTTGTACTTTATTAGGTGCATATAGATTAGCGATTGTTAATTCTCTTCCAGCTAGATTTCCTTTAATGATAATATACAGTATCTCACAAAAGTGAGTACACCCCTCACATTTTTGTAAATATTTTATTATATCTTTTCATTTGACAACACTGAAGAAATGACACTTTTCTTCGATGTAAAGTAGTGAGTGTACAGCTTGTATAACAGTGTAAATTTGCTGTCCCCTCAAAATAACTCAACACACGGCCATTAATGTCTAAACTGCTGGCAACAAAAGTAAGTACACAAAATGTCCAAATTGGACCCAATTAGCTATTTTCCATCCCAGGTGTCATGTGACTCATTAGTGTTACAAGGTCTCAGGTGTGAATGGGGAGCAGGTGTGTTCAATTTGGTGTTATTGCTCTCACTCATACTGGTCACTGGAAGTTCAACATGGCACCTCATGACAAAGAACTCTCAGAGGATCTGAAAAAAAGAATTGTTGCTCTACATAAAGATGGCCTAGGCTATAAAAAGATTGCCAAGACCCTGAAACTGAGCTGCAGCATGGTGACCAAGACCATACAGCGGTTTAACAGGTAAAGTTCCACTCAGAACAGGCCTCGCCAAGGTTGACCAAAGAAGTTGAGTGGACATGTTCAGCGTCATACCCAGAGGTTGTCTTTGGGAGATAGACATATGAGTGCTGCCAGCATTGCTGCAGAGGTTGAAGGGGTGGTCAGTGCTCAGACCATACGCTGCATACTGCATCAAATTGGTCTGCATGGCTGTCATCCCACAAGGGGATACACAAGAAAGCCTGCAAACAGTTTGCTGAAGACAAGCAGACTAAGGACATGGATTATTGGAACCATGTCCTGTGGTCTGATGAAACCAACATGCGATAGATAAGATTAACTTATTTGGTTCAAATGGTGTCAAGCGTGTGTGGCAGCAACCAGGGGAGGAGTACAAAGACAAGTGTATCTTGCCTACAGTCAAGCATGGTGGAGGGTGTGTCATGGTCTGGGGCTGCATGAGCGCTGCCGGCACTGGGGAGCTACAGTTCATTGAGGGAACCATGAATGCCAACATGTACTGTGACATACTGAAGCAGAGCATGATCCCCTCCCTTTAGAGACTGGGCCACAGGGCAGTATTTCAACATGATAACGACTCCAAACACACCTCCAAGACGACCACTACCTTGCTAAAACAGCTGAGGGTAAAGGTGATGGACTGGCCAAGCATGTCTTTAGACATAAACCCTATTGAACAGTGTGATGTTGTCATGGAGGAATGGAAGAGGACTCCAGAGGCAACCTTTGAAGCTCTGGTAAACTCCATGCCCAAGAGGGATAAGGCAGTTAAGGAAAATAATGGTGGCCACACAAAATATTGACACTTTGGGCCCAATTTGGACATTTTCACTTAGGGGTACATTGACTTTTGTTGCCAGTTGTTTAGACATTAATGGCTGTATGTTGAGTTATTTTGAGGGGACAGCAAATTTACACTGTTATACAAGCTGTACGTTCTCTACTTTACATTGTAACAAACTGTCATTTCTTCAGTGTTGTCACACGAAAAGATATAATAACATATTTACAAAAATGTGAGGGGTGTACTCACTCATCTACTTTCTGGATCCTTGAACACCTGTTGAACTTCCATAGGTAAAGATTGATGGAGAAAATTGCAACTCCTTTGGTTTTAGAGTTGGTAGTGGTCAGAGGCGTAACTAGGACCTTCAGGGCCCTGGTGCAAGAAGTCATGAAGGGCCCCCCCCCCCCGCATTTGATTTTGATACATTTTTTTTGTCACTGTATAAAAGAGTGAAACATTTCTGTTTCGGGCGGACAGACGACCACAATTCCCGGGGAGTCGATAACACTCCCCGGGAAGGTGATAACACTCCCTGGGAGGACGGGCATACTACGACATTCCCCAGGGAGGTGATAACACTCCTCAGGAATGCGATTCAACCTTAGTCTTTGTCTTTACAAAGTGAGAAAATATGTCACTGTTTTTTTTACATAGTTTTAGTTTACGCCCCCCCCCCC